>CAXKVX010001666.1:0-35912 GCA_964058865.1 Eleocharis quinqueflora | reverse complement strand
GGACGAGCTAGTCCCAGTCGAAATGACATCTTCAGGTGTCCATTTCGTATGTGCCGTCCTGTAACCTCCCGAGCCCGTGTGGTGAGGATGTATATTCTTGCTCGCATTTTCCTGTCCTTGCCGACTCATTTTCTTTGTAAATTACAAAATAAGCAAAAGAACATTAGGGTGTCCGGTGTGAATCTTTTACTGTTATTGCAGTAGAAGTAATTATTGAAATACCTGAAATATTTCACTATTGCAATACTCAACAAATTCCAACCAGTCTTGTTCGGGCACCTTTTCCACCTCCCAAGGTTGTCTCGAATCCTTGGGATCAGGATTGACAATATAGTCTCTCCTCAACCTGCCCTTCCAACCTCGCCACATCTCGCACATCTTCTTCATAATAGCGTTCTTGTGAGTATCATCAGAAATGTGCCATTCACTCTGCGAGCAAGAAAAAGAAAAGTAAGAACAAAACCATTAGGGTTTAAATTACAGAGCAAATTGAAATATGTAAGTTTAGGAGCTTTACCTTCACGCTATTCCAAAGCGCCTTTTTAATATTCACGTCCACACGTTTCCAATTCTCGACATTAATCGGCACGAACTGCCTCACTAATACGCCAATGTGGCTTGTGAACGCTGCAGCACAGCATTATCCCCTTCAGGTTGCCCGATGTTGTTAAAAGATACATTCTTCTTATCGATAGGAATGTTCTTTATCTTCTCCGATGTTGTCTTACCTCTCTTCTTTCTTTCTGATCTCGGATGCTCTTCTTGCGACATTGTATCTAAAAGTTAAATATAAAAGGCAATTTTGTTAACCTTCAATTCTATTTAACAAAGATTGTAAACTACATAGTTCTACAATTCCAAATAAAAAAGTAACACAAACCATGCATATTCTAACACGTTAACAATTAAAACACTACAACGATTATATTTAACTAAACACTATAACGATTCGAACACGTTAACAATTAATTCTAACTTAACACTATAACGATTCAAACACTATAACAATTAATTCTAACTTAACACTAAAAACAATCAACATTCAAACACTACAACAATTATACTCAACTAAAATTGAAAGAGAGAACTTACTCAGAGAAAAGAGAGGGCTGCAGTGGCAAGAAAGGGCAGGAGAGGAGAACAGGAGGGTCGGCCGGCCTTGGAGAGAGATGGAAGAGGGTCGGCTGGGTTGGAGAGGAGCGAACGGGTGGTGCCAGCAAGGCCTGAGGAGAAGGAGAGGAGCTTTGGTCGGGTGTGGTCGGCTGGGTTGGAGAGGGAAGAGCTAGGGTCGGCGACGGTGGAAGGTGTGGTCGGCTGGGTTGGAGAGAAGATAGAAGAGAAAGAGAGAAAGAAAGAGCCAGGATCGGGCGGGATATAGGGTTTTGAATTTTATTGCCGGTTTTTAATAACAAACCGGCAATAAAATGTACATTTATTGCCGGTTTTTAATAATAACCGGCAATAAAAGTATCTTTTAATAATGGTCCTTTTATCGCCGATTTGTTATTAAAAACCGGCAATGAAATAGTCCTTTTATCGCCGATTTGTTACTTTTGGCATAACTACCAGAGGCTTACAGCTTTAGACAGGTAAGCTGTAAGCCTCAGCGTGGTTCTTGGGTGTCCCGTAAGGTTTGCATTTGGCCAAAGGTCTCATGTTCGAATCCCAGGAACCACAAACCATTTTTTTTCCCTTTTTTTGATTTATTTACTGATTTGAATATCTGATTTAGTTATTAATAAGTACATATAAAATACATGCATCAGGAACCACAAACCATGTTTTATTTATTTTACAACGCTGTTAAAATACGTCAAATACGTACATATAAAAATACATGCATCAAATTAATACATGCATGAAATACAAGTACATGATCAAAATACAGCATGAAATCAAAATACATGAATTAAATGCATAAAAATTTCAAATAATGTCTATTAGGTATCCTTTGATCTTCGATGCAAGACCCAGACACCTTCGTTGTGATCTGCGCGAAAAACAAAATTGTGGCACTACTCTTAAAAATTTATGTAATTAATGAAATTCAAAATTAGTAATACACAATTTAGTAAAATAAAAAAAAAAACCTGAACGCAGATAAGGGGGCTCGTCATTATCTTCAATTGGCGTGGTATCGATACCTGTGGAAAATGGAGGTATGTCATCACAATAATCGTAGTCTTCTTCATCCACGACATCTCCAACACCAACGATTCGTCTTTTTCCCAAAAGAACAACATGTCTTTTCTTATCGGATGGATCGATTACATAAAAAACTTGTTTCACTTGTCTATTTGCTAGTATGAACGGGTCGTGCTGATAACCCGGTTGGTTTAAATCAACTGTTGTGAATCCATCCTTTTTGTCTATTTTGACTCCGCGTTGATTTACCCATTTGCACAAAAACAACGGAATCTTGAATGTCAGGTAATTGACCTCCCAGATCTCATCGATCCATCCATAATAGAACATCGATCTAGTGCCATCAGCGGATAAAGCTTCAATTGTAACGCCGCTATTTTGCACGGTACTTTTGTCGTCTTGTTTCTTCGTATACCAAGTACACCCATTCATATCGAAACCTTGGTATGTTTCAACCAATGATCCGGGACCCTTCGATAGCCAATAAACGATTTTGTCAACTTTCTCGAATGGTTGTTTTTCGACCTTCTCCTGCAGCCATTTTGCAAAGTTCAAATTGTGTTCATTGATAAACCATGCTTCACGTTCTCCTGGATTTTTTGCCCTCAATTCAGCTAAGTGCTCGGTAACGTACGGAGCTAGAACAATGCTTTGTTGTAGAATCTTGAGGTGTGCTCTTTGTAGCAAATCTGTGTTTACAAACACGTCTTTTCATCCCTTTATACCAACACCTTGAAGTCTACCTTCGTGTCGAGATGTAGGCAAACCAATACTTTCAATTCCAACCATGTGATCAGTATAGAACTCAATGACCTCTTCTGCAATGTAACCTTCAACAATGCTTCCTTCCGGCTTAGAACGACTTCGTGCTAACCCTTTCAGCTGACCCATTCTTCTCTCAAAAGGATACATATATCGCAAGAACATTGGTCCACAAATTTTGATCTCTCTTACCAAATGAATAGTCAAATGTATCATTATATCAAAAAACGACGGTGGAAAATGCGTCTCGAGCTCGCAGAGGGTCACTATCACATCCTTTTGTAGTTTATCCAACGATACAGGATCGATCGCCTTGAAGCAGATTGAATTGAAGAAGTAGCAAAACTTAGTGATTGATTGTCTAACGTTTGGTTTCAGGATACCTCGAATTGCAACTGGAAGCAGCTGGGTCAACATGACGTGGTAATCATGAGACTTCATACCAATCAATTTCGACTCTTTAATGGACACCTTTGCTGAAATATTTGAGGAATGACCAGTAGGAATCTTAAGATTCTTCAGACACTCCAAGAAGCTTTCTTTCTCTTTTTTGGTTAAAGTCCAACTCGATGCAGGTAAATAAGTACGTTTTTCTCCTTCAACCGGGTGTAACTACGGTCGAATTCCCATTTCAACCATGTCATTTCTTACCTTGATACCGTCCTTTGTTTTTCCGTGCACGTTCAACAATAAGCCAATCAAACTTTCAGTAATGTTCTTCACAATGTGCATCCCATCTAAGTGATGTCTAACCTCTAAACTTGACCAATAAGGAAGATTCCACAAAATAGACCTTTTCTTCCATATCACGTCATCGAAATTATTAACGACTGTTTTTCCCAATTGAACATTTATGTTCTTCACCACCTCATACACTTCTCTTCCTGATAATGGTCTCGGCGCTCTATCTGGACACTCATGCCCATCAAAGTCAATTTTATTTCGTCGAAATCGGTGATTTGGAGCAAGAAACCTTCGATGTCCCATGTAACAACACTTCTTACAGTTTTTCAACCAAATAGAATAAGTGTTTACTCCACAAATAGGACACGCTTTGAACCCTTTCGTCTTGAAACCAGATAAGTTCCCGTAAGCGGGAAAGTCATTGACTGTGCAAAAAATCATGGCACGAAGAGTGAAGTATTCTCTCTTATGTGAATCAAATACACGCACGCCATCCCTCCACAACTTTTCAAGGTCATCTACCAAGGGGGCCAAATAAACATCTATGTCATTTCCAGGTTGTTTAGGACCTGAAATCAACAATGACATCATCATGTATCTCCTTTTCATGCACAACCATGGAGGAAGATTGTACACGCACAAACATCTATGACGACTACTCATGTTGCCGTAAGGATTCATACCGTCTGTGCATAATCCCAATCTGAGATTTCTAGGTTCAATTCCAAAATCATTGAAATTCCTATCTATATTCTTCCATTCGGGAGAGTCTGCGGGGTGTCGCAACATTGCATCTTCTTTTCTACAATCTTCGTGCCATCGTAATAGTTTAGCATCTTTCGGATTCATGAATAAACGCTGAAACCTTGGTATTATTGGTAGATACCACATCACCTTTGCCGGTGGTCTTTTTGTTCCCTCTTCGACCTCATTATTACTGGATTTGTAACGTGATGCATTACATTTCGGGCATTTATCTAGAATACTGTACTCATTTCCTCTGTAGAGTATGCAGTCGTTCGGACATGCATGAATTTTTTCTACTTCCAAATTCAAAGGGCATAACAATTTTTTTGCTTTGTATGTTGAATCTGGCAACTCATTCTTTTCTGGCAACATGTCTCCTAAAAGTTTCAATAAAGATGTAAAACTTTTATCGCTCCATCCATTTTTTGCTTTCAAGTTAAACAATTTAAAAACAGCAGTTATCTTAGAAAATGTAGTACAACCAGGAAATAATGGCACATCTGATTCTTTAAACACATTTTGCAAAATTTCAGGAATAGCACAGTCATCTACAACATCATTCATCATTTCTTCAAAGATTTCATCCCGCATAAATGGTGAATCATCTACAATTTCTGTAATTCCTACATTTTCACTTTCATCACTTGTTTCTTGATTTAATCTATTCTGATTCATTCCGAAATTCATGCTTTCATTCACGATCTCTCCGTGCCATACCCAATTTGTGTACTGCTGCATAAATCCACGCCTGATCAAATGATCTGTAACATCTTCAACGCATGGAAATTTCTTTAAATTTCGGCAATCCATACACGGACAAGCAAGAGATTTTTCACCATTCGCTTCCATTTTTTTAGTAGCACATTGTACAAATTCTGCGATTCCTGCTAAGTATTCATCTGACGTCCGTTTGCTCTTGTACATCCACAAAAATCGACGATCCATCTGAAAATAATAAATTATTTTGTCAACTGTGCGCCTAACATTTGGGGTATTAATTAGGTTACCATCTAGTCTCGGGCTGGCCAGCCATCCTAGCCCACTCTTCGAATGATTTGTCTCATTAGTGAACATACGATAGTTGCAAGCTAGTATTGATAAAAATCCGGCAGCATTTCCCCTTAGCTCCCCAAGTACGCCGACGCACATTTGCATGTACGCACGTACTCGTGGGAACAAAGGAGAAATACTGAATCGGATTTTTCTCAAAACTAGTTTGCAACTACCATATATCCACTAATCCTAAATGAGACAAAGCATTCAAAGAGCAGTCCCAAACGGGAACTATTCGAGATTAATCCCTATTGGATTAATCCCGAACGGGTACTGACCTAAGTTAATTATGTTCCGATATTTTGGCTCTATATGACAATACATTAACTTTAATGCATATATATGTGTATATATGAATATATATACACATATATAAATACATTTAATTTAATTTATGCAATGCATGCAAAGTCTAAATTCAATAATTAACAACAAAAAAATAATGGCAATACCTCAATATATAAGTAATCAAATCACCTTGCGCACGTATCACTCTTCTTTAGTCTATTTAATCGTCCTGACAAATACAACAAACAACAAAAAAAATACAAAGAAAACATTAATTATATTTTTTATGAACAAAAAATGTACAAAAAAAAGTTTATTTTTTCTGTTTTTATTGGAGAATTAAAAAATATGACATGTAGTAAATAAGAGTACAAAATATTTAATCTTTTGTTAACATTTGAAAAAAAAAATTTACCTTCCTTTAAAGAGACAAAGAGCATTAATGGTTGAGGGTTGGGGAAAGAAGAAGGTAGCTGGCGGCTGGTTGGGAGAGACGAATTTGCTGCAGCTGGGGGAGATATCGCTAGAGTTGACATATTGTCACCGGTTGCTATTAGAAAATCGGCAACAACACATTTATTACCGGATGCTTAACAGAAACCGGCAATAATACTCTCCTTTTATTGCCGATTGTTAAGTAGAAACCGGCAATAAATGTATTGTTGCCGGTTTCTAGTTAGAAACCGGCAATAATTACGAATATTACCACCGGTTTCTTAGTAAAAACCGGTAATAATAACCTTACTGTCGGTTTTCCTCTCCACCCGACAATAAAGTGGCGGGACTAAAGCCGTTTTCTGGTGTAGTGAATACTTCTATTCTTTGTCATCTCTTTTTACTACTTTATGGTCGGACAACAAGAAAAATTCATAATTCATAATTCATTCGAGTTCGATTCGAATCAATATCAAATCAAACTCAAACTTCACACAGTTCATTCAAATGGTGTTCTATTTCAAATCAAACTAGTCTGAAATTGAAGGAAATTTTCCTTATTTTACATATTAAAAATAAAAAAACTCAAATAATAAATAAACAAGTCAATGAAGAAAATTCTTCTCAACAAGACTTCATATTGTGAAACATGTACATAATTCTTTTCTTATTCACGCTAATAAAAGAAATCTAGAGAGGCTCAAAAATATTAAGACAGTAGTACTTGTATAGGATTGTCAAAATTCAGAGGGCAGCTGATACATTGGTTTCAATGTTTCATGTTCCGCCCATGATTTAATTGGCTTTAAAGTTTGTGATTAACTATAGATTGAAATAGTTTGATTTCCTAATGCTACTAATATAGAAAAATACATATTTTAATGAGGAACGTAAGGAGCTTGTAAATTAAGCACATAAGTATAAGGAGTTGTGCTATAAAGTAGCAAATTGTATATACTTTAGACTCATATCTCGAAATATGAAGTGCAAACGGTCCATCAGAAGCGTTGAAAATGTTCTCCATAATAATATCTACTTGGGAATTAAATTTTATATATTTTATATTTTTTTACTATCTCATCGGATGGAAGGAAATTACTTTAAAATGAATGTCTATAAATCGTTAGATTAATAATTTTTCAATTCATCTGATAAAATTGTAAAAAAATAAAAAAATATATATAAAATTTGATCTCCAGTAGATATTAGTATGGAGAACATTTGCAATGATTCAGATCGGTCATTTGTACTTTATATCTCGAGATACGAGTTTAAAGTATATGCATTTTGCTATTTTATAAAGTATTTTAGAGCAACTTCAAGTATAAGTCATGTATTATTTATAAAATATTTAAAATTCATAAAAATTGCATGTAATACTGGCATTGGATAAATTAGGTCGCGACACTTGTCTGGTTTATCTATTTGCAAGAAACACTGACAAAAAAAATAATAATAACATAACTTTGCTATAGTACACCATATTTTGATGCAAGAAAAATCAACAATTAATTTAGAGTTTTAGACCGATCCGATCCAACAATGACAAGTAAGGAAGTTTGCTTTTACTTTTAATGCTAGTTTCTGATTTTAGTAAGAAAGTTTGCTAATAAATAAGAAATTTTCAATTTTCTTTCATAATTTCGTCAATTGATTTTAGGAAACCTAGCTCAAGGATATAACATAGTATCTATTCAATCCGTACTATTTAAATGCATTAAGATTTTCATCATATACTTCAATAAAATGATAGAAATTGATTGAAATATCTAGCTAGGGAGCACATAAAATAGTGTATCTAAATTTTTGCCTAATTAAATTATAGATGTATCTTGGATTACATGGATAAGACATGCAATAAATATGGGCTAAATCTTGTGTTACAATCATGCTAGGAGCTCCTTGTTATCTTGTGCTACAAATGCAGCGAAAAATTCAAAATTGAAAAAAAATCAGATGAATTTAATCATATTCAAATACAACGGAGATAGAATTAGAACATAAATTGTAGCAGAGGAACCGGTGCACGCATGCGTGACAGTTGACAGTTGACAGAGGCCAAATGAAGTGAAGAAGCGCATGTGCCGCTATGGCCTAGAGAGAACACAGATAGAGAGCCAGAGCCAGACAGAGCCAGACAGAGCCAGACAGAAACCGCATGCGCTCTCTCAGCATCACATATCATTAATCAATCATGTCTGCTTCTTTCAACCGTTTGCATATTCATTATTGATTGATGTCCATTTTTGATCTTTATTAATCTCAGTTCATTGTTGATCCCTTCTATTATGTTCTGTACTTGTGTAATATGGTTCATGTTTTAACGTTAGACTATATGTTGCATAAAAATCTTAAATATATATTACCTGGTAATATAATATAAAAATAATATTTGAACATTTAGACTCTTTATTGATCTATTAATGATATGCATGGATAGTGTTATTTTTGCATCTTTATATTAAAAATTAAATTAAATGTTAGTTGATTACATTTTATTTATTTATATATTTGATAAATTTATTGAAGTAATTAGTTATATTTTTAATTGTTTTAATATAATTTATTTAAAAAAAAAATCAGGAAATTGGATACCCCGGAAATTAAAATGTTATGAACGATAAATACAATAATTAATCCAGCAAATTAGGTCATTTTTGTTTTCAATTATCATTATGTCTTCACCACTCATAAATGCTACCGAATATGTATTCCAAATTAATGTTTTTACTTTTTAGAGTGAAGTCAATTTTCAAGCTTATACATTTCTTTTAAGTATGTATTTGCTTTCAAGAATGAAGCTACCTCTTGAAACTAGGCACTCCAAAAAAACTATAATTAATTAGGTCAGTCAATATAAACCGTGAATCTCCAGTCGTAATAAAATAGCCAAAGTAGATAGAAGTGAGGCATCACAATTCACAAATGGGGCATAGAGGTCGGTATTCCCAACCGAACATTTCCACGTGCAGCTCTGGTTTGAACTATTAACTGCTCTGTTCCTCTCTCTCTCTCTCTCTCTCTCTCTTCCCCTGTGTTTGGAGCATATGGCCATGGCTGGTCTAGACGTGAGAACCGCCAACTTGCCCTTTCCCTAGGACCCTAGCATTTCATTTCATTATTTATTAACCCCCAACTCTCCAACCCTTCTATAAATACCTCTCCACTTACTCTTTTCCTCTTCATCTATCAACCAACCATCTCCAACTGTCTAACCATAGTTAAAGCCCATTTCAATCTCTCTAATCTCTCCCTCCAAATGGCATTCCCCAAATTCTCACTCTCAACCTCCTTCTTGCTCCTCTCTTCCCTCTGCATTCTGGCCAAACAGGCCTTTGCTGACTATGGCAATTGGCAAAGCGCTCATGCCACATTCTATGGTGGCAGTGATGCATCTGGCACTATGGGTATATATAACACAAATCCACATTAATTGTACATTTTGAAGAAGCTTTTGACGTTCTAGGTAGGAATGCCAGTTTGAGAAATATTGAACATATTGTTTATGTATATGTATCTAGGTGGTGCTTGTGGTTATGGGAACCTGTACAGCCAAGGATACAGCACAAACACCGCAGCGCTCAGCACAGCACTTTTTAACGATGGTGCCAGTTGCGGCTCTTGCTATGAGCTCAAGTGCGACAATGAACCGCAGTGGTGCCTTCCCGGCTCCATCACCATCACTGCTACCAACTTCTGCCCGCCAAACTACGCTTTGCCGAGTGACAATGGTGGCTGGTGCAACCCTCCCCGCCCGCATTTTGACATGGCCGAGCCGGCTTTCTTGCAGATTGCTCAGTACCGGGCAGGCATTGTGCCTGTGGCCTTCAGAAGGTAGGATTATATTTCCTTTTTTGAACGGTTCAGATCGAAACAAGCAGAAAACAAACCGAGTTTTAACAAGCAGCAGATTTCGTTCCTTTTTGTCCATATCTGAACAGGACATAACAATTCAATTTGATTTTATTGTTTCCCTTCCCACAAAATAAATCGAAGCTGCGGTGTATGTCAGTTTCTAGCATGTAGCCATGTAGGCGTGTGAGACCAGTTCACGGGTCATAAACCGGGACCAGCATCCATCCTCTGGGGCCGGTTTTTTTTGGACAAAGGGGTGCGCTTTTATCAAAATCATGGCCAATGATATGATTTCAGTATAGTGGGCCCACAAGCCCATAAATATCCAACTGAATTTTTTTTCTCCTACCGTGTTCATTCTAGTATAGTATAGTAGTTCAATCGACAAATTGACAAACACATCAACACTAAACAGTTAAACATTTTGTTGAAAGTACACTAATTTGTTAAAGCTGTTCACTTAATACAGAGTTCCATGTGTGAAGAAAGGAGGCATAAGGTTCACCATCAACGGACACTCTTACTTCAACCTGGTTCTTATCACCAATGTGGCCGGAGCCGGTGATGTAAGTGCCGTTTCGATCAGGGGGTCGAGCACTTCCTGGCAAGCAATGTCGAGGAATTGGGGTCAGAACTGGCAGAGCAACTCGTACCTTGACGGTCAAAGCCTCTCTTTCCAAGTCACTAGTAGCGATGGCCGCACCGTCACAAGCAACAACGCCGTACCGGCCGGGTGGCAGTTTGGGCAGACCTTTGTTGGTGGACAATTTTAGATTGCATCACAACTCACCAGTACGGTTTTGAGTCCAGTTAAATGCTTTAGTATATTTTTAGTAAATATTTACAGTGAGAAGGGAGATCAAGGCTATATATGCTGAGGTTGCTTTGTTAAAGAGCACCCGCTAAAGCCCATCTCGTATTTATTTATATATAGTAAAGATGGTAATGTCACTATGTCAGGTTGGGCTTACATTTAATTTGCTCGGCTTGGAGTCCATTTCACAGTTATCATCAATGAGACAATGATGAGATGATGAGGTACTTTGGTGGGGAATGGGGATCAAAATTTGCATTGTTAGGCTGTAATGCTTTCCGGTTGAGAGATTTGTATTGTATTTGGTTTGGGAAATTTGAAGATTAATTTGTCATATAGATTTTTATTTGTTTCTTGATATGCTTCCATGGGGTCAATTAAATGGCCGCTGAATGAAAATTCCAAAATCATATCTGTCTATATTTTATAGAGCAAATGCATGCATATATGAATGTTAAAAAGATTCCAAAAATTAAAAAATATGTTAAAAACGATACAAAATAAAATAATTCATGCATATAGAGATGTAATTGTAAAGACATAATGAGTAAGTGCCAAATAAAAAAATATACAACTATAACCAAAGCTAATATGACATAATAATGACATAACAATAAAAATTACATAATTGATAAAACAATTAATATAATATCTGATATTCATGATTGATCATAATTACTGAATTATGAGATTAATAAAAAATGTAGGATTCGAGATAGAAACAAATAAATTCTGCTAATTCAGTATTTGCACCTTCATAAGATAGTACGTGATCTACCTATGAATTTAACTTCTATAATAGTTATTTTATTACGTCTGAATTTTCAAGAATACAATAACGAATAATACTTCGCAAAATTAATATGCAACCATACTTATGAATTTCATTATACATGTTGTTAATTTTCATTTATTATTATTATTATTATTATTATTGGCGTTATAACGCTAGAAAACATCCATATTTTTTATAGTCCGGAGAAAACATATAAGAAAAAAACAGACGAAAATAATAAAACAATGAAAGAAATATAGGATCATTATTAAAAATAGAACCATCGATCTTTTGTAATTGTTTTAGAGATCTTAGACTTAGACTATTATGTTTAATCTGGTCCATAATTCGATCCTTTATAAAAACTTCGCGTTTTCTTGTGAGGATCGAATGACATAATGCTATTGCAGGGTAGGGTGATTTTTTTTTCTATAATATGATTAATTCTAAAAATATGTCCTATTCTGATTTTTTTTAAAAATATACCTTTAAAATTAAGATTTTCAACAAGAAAAAATATAAAAATACACGCATAATTCAGAATAATTACAATAATATATTTCATATCAAAATCTTGCCTCACTCTATCGAAAATTTTAGATTTGTCCCTGATAAGATTTGCTCTTGAGAGTTTCATTTTGGGATAGATGAACATATTTTCAGATATATATGAATTGATCTTCTTCTTTTTTTTTTTCCTTTTATTTGTTTGGATTATCTTATTCCTGAGAACTTATGCATTGGATGTAGATTTCATGTTAACTTGATGAGTTTAGAACACAAGTTAACATGTGAAGAAGTAATCTAATTGTGAACAAAGATTTGCAGTTAATGATTTCAGTTTTGATTTTGACACTAAATAAATGATATCATAATATGCAACTTTTAAATTATCTATGTTGTGATATTCCTTTTTACATTTCTTTTTTTTTCTGATATAAGCGGTCCCATTATCCTGTCATTTATTACTCTTCAATTTTTTACATTTCGACTTGTGAACAAAACATCATAGCTTATATTTCACAAATCATAATGTGATATATCTTTTTTATGTTTAGCAAAAATGATATATCTTTATTAAGCATTAGGATTTTAAAAACTTATATTGGCTATTAACTAAAAAAAAGTTGACATATCTTCATTCAATAATATATATTCATGTATTTCATACTGATACTCCACGAACTATTGCGGTAACCTAGCTGGCTCTAAAATCATCAGTTACATACTTGAATTGCATAAAATTTGGGCTTGAATTGGACCTGGATTACTCAGAGGCTCTGGCTCAGAGCCTGCTTATGACTTTAGACCAGCAGTGCCTGATATTAATCACGGACTCGCGGATTCACGATTTTTTTTATTCATTGTCCGTAGACTTACAATACACACATTCACAAACAAATCAGAAAATAAACTTTAAAAAATCTCTTCTAAAAGTAACCTCTAACGGAGCTTGAATCCCAAATCTCATAGAGGAGGTCTTGTGCCTCACCACTACACTAAGTAGAACTTGGCTCGCAAATTCATGGTTTAGACATTGTACATGGTTTTTAAGTTGTCTGATCATTAACTTAGAATAGACTAATAGTTCTTCAGCTTTGTCATATATTTTCGTCTTTCTAATTAATTATGTTACAAATAAAAAGTTAATAGAATTAAAAGCGGATAAAAATAAAAAATTGGATCACATTTTAACTTGCGCGGTTTGGCTCAGCTACACATATTTTGGAAAGGTTTTAGAGAGAACATGAACATCAAATATTTTGTAGAATATTTGTTATTAATTTTGGAATCTCTTCAATATACGTTAGCACTAGCATTTAAGCATTGTATCTCCAAGCAATACCAGTATGTCATGACACATGTGTAGTGTATAGCTCTAGTTTGTTCTCTCAATTAAAGACTATTACCTCAAAGATTGGTTCATGACCTTAGAGAAAAAGAAAAGAGCATCGATATCTTCTTGAAAGGACTTGTTAACGAAGGTTCTGAGATGTTGTTCGACCATCTACACTGATTCTTACGAACTTGCTGGAGTGATAAAAGACATGAAGCCTTAGAGATGAATAGTAAGTTTCTCTTTCGTTTTATTTAATATTTTTGTCTTGCACAATTTTTTTTTCGAAATTGTTTAATTACAAGGAAAAAATGTTATGGAGATATGCAAGTTGATACCAACTATTGATACATATATAAACAACTCAATTATTTCAACTAGCGCTCTCCATTCACTGGATTTGTCTAGTTCCAACCGTTATCTTCTCTTTCCTCTTTATCTCTCGCTCGCGATTTACTTCCATATTCTCTGTCGCCATTTCCTTCCCTTGTCATTTCCATCGTTCTTCCTTCTCTCGCCAGATCTGCAGCGCTGTCGAACTCTGCTTCTCTCGCCATCTCTTCTTCTCTCGCCAATTGTGGTCTCTCGTCATATCTCTCTTCTTCTCGAAACTTATTCTCTCCCAAAAGGTAATTCGAATTTCAATTTGAATTTCAATTTGAAACCGTAGCTAGTTTAATTTTTGAAATTAATATGAAATTGAATTTCATAATGTAATTACCTGTTCTTCTAATTTTGAATTTTGAAATCATTTACTTGGATCTGAGTACCAGATCATTTCTCTGTTGTATAACATATCTATAGTTATCTGTTGTTAGTTCTTTATTCAATTCATGCTTGTTTTCAGTTCATGCTTGTTGTCAGTTCTTTAATTTCTACTTTCAAGTATCGTTTAATGCTTGATGTCAATTCATGCTTGTTTTTACTTTTTTATTTTTGTTTTATCACTGCATTATTAAATTCAGTGAATTAAATATATTATGATGCACCTAATCTAATTTATTGTGCATGTTATTTGTTTATATATTATGTTCTGTTATACAATATTTACAAAAATGTGCACAATTTTGTAGTTGTAGTGCACTTTATTTATATTTATCAAGCACCTTATTTTACACAGTTAACTATGGTATCAATAGTTGCTATCAATTTGCGTATCTCTGTATCAGCTCTCTAATTACAATTTAGATTTTCTTGACTCTGTCTAATTTGAAATTGCACCGACTGAGTTTTCTGCTGAATTAAACTGCATTTGTCTTCTTTTCAAGAAAAGCTAACAAACAACTCTTACAATAACATTTAATTTATTTCTATGATCATCAATCTACTAAGATCTAACCAAACTTGTTTGAATGCCTTGACAATAACACTACGATAATCAACAGAATTGAGAGAAAGATAACATGCAAGCAGGTCTTCCAGATCACTTGAGGATCTCATATTGTTCGCAATTATCATCTCTATCATCGACTCCGTAAAATCCCGTTGCGGATCAGAGGAATACTTCCTCACAGCAAGACTCTCTTTCAGATCTTTGTTCAATTTCTTTTCTCTAGCTGCATTTTTTGTACGAATTCTGGGACTCACCACTCGTGTGCGAATTCTGTGTATAGTCGGAGAAGCTTTCTTCGTCTTCAAGTGTGGCCTCTTATTTTTTGTAATGAAGGAATCATCATTTTCCTTGAAAACCTGATCTGATCTTGTTCGAATCGGAGACAACGCAAGCTCTATCATGTCGGTCGAGTTTTTGGTATCATCCAATTTCATAGTAATTGAGCTTTTTCTATCTGTATCTGAATAATTTGTGATGCTCATTGCATTTTCACTGTAAAATAAGCAAGCTTCATAATTTTCGATCACGCCTTTTTCACAGTACTTGCCACTGCCATTGGAACAATTGCACCGGAAGGAGGCAGATGTAGATACCCGCTTCGGGCTCGGACTGTTAATCAGTACCTTACAGTGCCTTCTGTGGCTCCTTTTAGATTTCCTTGGTGTGTTCAAGGGAAGATCAACATCTTTTCTCTTTGATAGGTGATCAGGAGAATTTAGGCTTTTTCTTGCCTCTACCACAGCAGTAGAGTAGTAGTAGGAAGCTCTATTTGAAACAAAGGATAATTTGGGTGAAGATGATGTGAAGGATTTCCTTGCTAAGCTTTCTCTTGGTGCATAATTCTGGTGTTTCCTTCTGTTGTGACCCATGTCTCTCAGCTTGTAAAACCATGCATTTGGCACCATGTCAGAGAACCTGAACTTGTACTTGCCCATTTTCTCTTTTCTCACTCTCTCTTAATTTCTCTTCTTTCTCTCTCTCTCTCTCTCTCTCTCTAGGGAAAGGATTAAAGGAAATGTTGGTTTTATGTTGGGGAGCTTCCCTTGAACACACCAAGGAAAGGATTAAACGAAAAGTTGGTTTTATCGCATAGTGAAAGGGTATTAATATGGAAGCGTTAAAGAAAACCACATTAAGGGAAAATGCCAAATTTGAGCTGTATGTCACACCAAAAAGCTTAATTTCACAAACGGGGTAGAAATTTAATTTGGTTTTCCCTACAAATAACAAAGAAATTCAAGTCTCCTTCCCTCTCTAAAATAAAAGGTGTAACTGAATAATCAATGGTGGTGCAGAGGTTACATAGTAGTTACAGAGTACATTAATGTAAGGTGCAAAAGAGACTTGGGTCCGGTCAGATATCTAACTCAAAGTGGTCAGCACTCAGCACGAGTAAAAAAAAATCAAAGCATAAAACAAACAAACAATCAAATTAATTGTTGTTGGTTTATTCTGAGGATGAGACTTGTGCAGTGGTTTATGTTTGGATAATTAGATGATTGGTTTTATGTTGATTAGAATGCAATTATGTTTCAATTAAGGAATCCAAATAAATAAATAAAACACTGATTTTGAGATTAGGTAGGAATGCATATAAATCGTGCACCAGATAAAAATTGTTTATAATATCTTGTCGCGCGGGTGCATGTTTAATAAGTGCATCTTCACCTACTCGATTAGTTCGAGCCTCCTTTCTTGACTAGGAGTAGACATTATTAATTAGTTCCAAACAAAGACCATTAGTCCATAGTAATATTGTTTGGGCTAAAACTCACTCAAATTGGATCAATGTCCAAGCAAAACAGCACAAACGGAAATCTATTGCGGACGCAATAAGGTTCCTTGCGGCTGCAATATAATATGAGATAATTGGCAACAAATCTGCTGATTCAGCATGATTGATTGCGGACGCAAATGATCCCATTGCGGCCGCAAGAGATCTGGTAGAAACCTGCCAAGTCTTCAATTGCCAAGTCAATTGCGACCGCAATGAGATTAATTGCGACCGCAAGAGGCCTACTGTAAGACATGTTTTGACTGTTTAGATTTACAGTTATATTTCTGGTTGGATATTTTAGCTTTTATGTCAAATTCGTGGAAATATTAACAGCAGTAAATATAAGAATTTGGAAAGAATATAATTTCGAATATTTTTGCGAATATTTGATAGTTAGTTTTGCATCTTTCCAAGATACACTTTCACCCTAATAAATAGACCCGGGTCTCCAAGCATTAAGGGATAATTCAAAGCAAAAAAATTCTGTTGTTAGGGCACATGTGTTGTGTCTAGCTACCCAAACACTCTTCCATTAAGTGTTGGTACTCTGTTGAAGTGTTTGTGCTCATCGGAGAAAAGAAAGCATTCCGAATTGCTTGGAATGACTCGTTGGAAAAGACCGTCGTGAAATACTTTTGTGATTGTGCAACCACTTCTTTCGTTTACTCGAGATTGAAGAATGAGATAACGAAAGGAGATGGAAAGTAAGTTTGTTATACACTTCTGCAATTTTTATTTCATACAGAATCATTAATTGAATTGCAATTGCTTAGATAAAGTGTTTTGGTAACGTAATGGTTGTACCCTATTGGAATTGCACCTAAATTAATATCGAACAAGTGGTATCAGAGACAACTCCGTAGCGCATGTTTGGAATTTGTGTTTTTCTGAAATTATCGAATTAATTGTTGCAATTTTTGGGTTTTGCTCTCTTGAATTTGTTGAATAATTATTTTTTGAGTATTTTTAAACTAAAAATTGAATTTTGTCAAATTCCTCGCTTTTCATGCGAATTTAAAATTGATATTATTCAAATTTTATGTTTATTAATATTTAGAATTGTTATTTGTACAAATAAAGTTGATTTTAAGAAAGAAATGCAACAATTTAAGTGATAAATTTGAAATGGTTATTTCCAGAACAGAGCCAAATTGAACTAAAACAAAGTCTATTGCAGCCGCAATGAAGTTCATTGCGGCTGCAATGTATTTAGAGAAAGTCCTCTATTTCTGAAAAATAAAAAAACCAATTGATAGATGTCATACGGTTGCAAGACAGTGAAATTTGCTCTCTATTGTGGGCAAATTAATTGAACTGAAGTCGGCTTGTCCGTTGTGGGCAAATTAGCAGAGTCGTTCAATTCATCGAGATTGGTAAGAAGTGATTCTTTGAAAAATGTTTTAAAGTACTCAATTTTTTTTCCATTAAATATAAGTAATGTTATACTTTGTTACAAAATGGATAAATGTCCATCTTTTAGTTGTCATATTGTACATTTTGCGGTTATGAAAACATGATGATATGAAGTAATAAGACACATGCATCAAACTTTTCTTTAATATTTATGCAAACCATAATGTTAACATATTATAAAGTTAACTTATCGCGTGTGCTCTTTATTTATTTTATAGTCAATACTAGGTAAGTTCATAAATCAGCACAGCTTAGGTACCACTGAAGCACCATAATAGTACTCAATATCAATTTTTTTAACCTCTTACAAACGGACAAAACGCATCTCATAGACGGCTAAATATGTAGTATGGTCAAATATATACTCTAATTATCATGTACTAAAAGAGACAAAGAAAACACTACGCAGCTGGGAAGTGGTAACAACAGACAAGCCGGACTATATTATTAAGCATTACAAGTTTTCACGTGAACTCATTTGACTATGTTATTTTATGTCCATGCTTCGTGCATGCGTTGATGCTGCGCGCTTTAATTGACTTCTCTCCACTCTGTACTCTCCAAGTAGCAGCATGCCAATCATTTTTAAGAACTCGACTGGTACATCTTTTTGTTATGCGTAACGGAAAAGTTTAATTTCATCTTTTATCTAAAAATAAATTAAATAAAAACCATGTAAATAATTGTAGGAATAATTTGTTTCGTGTCATCTAAAATTGAGAACCGATACTATTTTCTTTCTTATTTGCCGCTCAGAAACGCGAATAGCTCTCTCATTTGTCACTTTTTAAAAGACAAAATTGCTCTCTTCTTCTCCATGTCTTCTTTTTCATGCCTTTCTTCTTCTTTATGGCTCAATCCTCGCTGTCTTGTCAGAGTTCTCCACGTTCTGTAACACCACCTTCTCCGACCTATATTTCCCCTCATCCGACCAACTCCTTCCTTCTTCTCTCCATTCCTCTGATCCCTCGCTTAGTGAAGGGGTGATCGTGATCATGGGATGAGAGAGGCGGTCAGGCATGTACCTCATGGCGCAGCTGTGATTGTCGGAGGAGATTGTGGTGAGTAGAGGTGGCAGAACTCGATTCGACCCGACAAACTCGCTCGACCCCGAGTAGTCTGATATGACCCAAAACTCGAAAATGACCCGACAATAGATAACCCGATATCCGACCTGACCTGATTTGATATGACTCAAAATCCGAAAAGACACGAGATCAGATGACCTGGTACCCGACCTGACCCTGATCGACATGACCCGAAATTCGAAATGACCCGAGATCACATTATCCGCCGATCCGACATGACCCGCAATCTAAGATGACCCGACTTGACCCGAACACAACAGATCAGAGACCCGAGATCAACTTAACAAACCAGAATAAACTCCGGTTTGAATATTTGGCCTTATCAAACTGATATCAACCTATCAATTAATATTGTACTAGTACATGTCTTGACTAAAATGAACTCTTGACATCAACTTATCAAACCATGTATTGTATTAGATATAAGGTCGAATCAAAATCAAGGCATGTACTGAACTCTTCAAAACAAAACAAGAATAAAAACAAGATACTGTATCGAATACAAGCAAAAGTGCAAAACATCTTGACGACAACTTATCAAACTAGAATGAACTCTTTAAAATAAAAAAAAACTTTGGTAATTGTCGCATATCACATATCACATAGAAACCATCTTGACAACAATTTATCAGAACATTAACTTATCACATATCAATTAGCGGATTGCACATAATAATTTATATTTTGGCAATTGTCGCATCTGTAGAATTTTTATCAGAGAGGCCAAAACATAAAGAAAGAATCTATTTCAATCGCAACTACAAATACTGACAAATACAATTTATTAGATCATTAGCCTCATACAATGAAAAAGAATAATAAATAACTCTAAGAATAAAAAAGCTCAAACTCTATTCGGTCAATTCGACCCGACTCGAACTCGAAATACCCGAAACCCGACAAATATCAACGCATGATGACCCGAGACCTAACCCGACCCGACCTGATCAGACCCGTGACTCGTTAATCTTTTGAAGACAAACTAACCCGACTCGCCCGACCCGAAACCCGAAAATACCCGAAACCCGACCTGATCCGAACCCGAAACCCGAAAAATATCCGAAACTAGATAATTGAAACCCGATCCGACTCGAACCCGAAAGACCCGAAACCCGACAAATATCAACGCATGATGATCCGAGACCCGACCCGACCCGACCCGACCTGATCAGACCCGTGACTCGATAATCTTTTGAAGTCAAACTGACCTGACCCGTCCGACCTGAACCCAAACCCGCCCGACCCGCCCGATTTGCCACCTCTAACTGGTGAGAGCTCGAGCGAGTGGTTGGGAGAGTGCTCGAGATTAACAGACATGTAGAGAGAAAAGAAGGATAATTTTAACTTTTAAAAAATGACAAATAAGAGAACTACATGCATTAGTGAGTGACAAATAAGAAAGAAAGTAGGACTGATGGCATTTCTAAAAAATTTCCAATTTTGAATGGCAAACAATTTTTTTTCTCATAATTATAACACAACCAATCAACGGAGCAATCTCATAAATGTTGCACTTCCAACCAACACATGAACTAACCACTGGATTATGATTTCTCAGCTAATTATTACAATGTAGCAAATATTCAATCACACGCAATCATGCATATATATATATGCAAAGATGTCTACCAATGGAATTAATGGCCGATTTGTAAAGAAAGCGCTGGGTCCACTCCGAACCATCTAACCTATTATTAGTTGATTTAAACTGAGAACAGGATCACAGAGACATATGCCCAAAAAATAGGGCAACAAATACAAAACGGACAATGTTGTATTTTTCTTTTCAAAAGGGTCGAAGAAAGCACCAATTAGCTCTTGACATTCGACCATATATTCTTGCTTTGATGTCAAATAAATAAATAATTTTAATTTTGCCTTTTTTTGCCCTTCGTATCATAGACTCAGGCCAATAACATAGTAAATAAATATTTTTTTTCCAACGAACTATCTCTTAATTTGTTGTCCTTAATCCAAATGGGTTAAGTTCGATTGTGTAACTTATATAGCATACAATTTATTATGGATGATTCCAGCATAAATTCATGTTTTATGACATATCGATTTGTACAGTACATATATATAATATATTCAAGAAGTAATATTTAAACTAAATGCTGAAATTGTTAATGAAGTCATAATTATTTAGGATGTGTATTAATTTTATATTTTAATGGTGACTCTGATTATATACATGCAACACGCATACAGTTTTTTCTCTACTGGAACGACTAAAGGCTTTTTGTTTCATAAGCTGAGATGGGCCTTAAAGCCCATATGACCTGACTTGTAGCGGATCCTGTCATAATAACTGTCAATAAATGAAACAATCGTTTTCATACTTGAGAAATTTCTGAGCCAGGCAATTACACCTTCTGTAACTGCCACAGAAGATATATTCAGGCTTTTTTTTTCTTTCGCACTCATTTTTCTCTCCCGTGTGCTCTTCGTCGCTCTTTCTCTCTCACACTTGCTCTTCGCCGCTCTCTCTCTCTCACTGACACTTGTTTCCACTCCTTATCTTTTCATACTCGCTCACTAGTCAAGATTTGTCACCTCTAATCCATACTCCATTCTTTCTCTCTCATGATGCTCTCGACTCGAGATTAGCATGCTCTCCTCGCTTGTTCATACTCACTTCATCTTTCATTTTCTCCTCCTCTCTTCGTTCTTTCATGTTCTGTTTATGATTTGTAACTTTTGTGAATATATATGTTTAGTTGTTAATTGTGTTATTATTCGAATTGAGTTATTTAATTATGCATGTTATCTATATTATTTTACATTTTAACTATATCATTGTGTATGTTGATTTTAATTTTATTCAGATTTAGTTATTCATTATGCATGTTAATTGTATTGTTATTCAGATTAAGTTTATTAACCATGCATGTTAACAATATTATCCTCGGATGAGTTGTTTAATTATGCATTCATTTATATATTATGCATGTTAACAATGTTATTTCGCATGTTAATTGTGTTAGAGTGCATGATAAATATATTATTGTGTGTGTTAATTAAGTTATTATGCATATTAATTATATTATTATTCATCTTAATTATGTTATTTAGCATGTTAAATGTGTTGTTATCCAGACTGAGTTGTTACTTATGTTATTAAATGTGTTATTATTCAAATATGTTGTTAATTATGCATGTTATCAGTGTTATTTATTTCGGATTATGTTGTTAAATGTGTTATTGTTTATGTTAATTGTGTTATTACGTATGGCGGTCGTATTATTATGCATATTAACTGTATTATTATGAAAATTGAGTTGAAGCGATAAGAAAAACTAGTGAAAACACTCGAGGAAAATGGAGAAGAGAGCAATAGAAGAATCGTGTTGAAAGTCATGCATTCAGTCAATTAGATGCATACATATTATAACTATATCATCCCTGGAACTATAAAGAAAAAAATGTCATATTCTCATTCAATATATTCAACACGTGATGATGTCTCTTTTTATTAGGAATAAAAGCGTCTACATGTTATGATTGCCTCAAATAACACATTCTGAGCGGATTGTTAGGGTCTGCTCCTGCGTCAAATTGAAAGGAAGGAAAGTATTAACGGTGTAATCTGCTTCAGCGTGTTAAACATATAATTCGTGGATTAGTGATTTGTTTGAGATTTATTCATCTCATACAAGTCCGAACAAATCACAAATTCTTTGCGAATAAAATGCAATTTTGTTTATACTATGTTTCGAGTAATTCCTGTCTTTTTACTGTTACACCACGGTGTGCCGTATTTATCTGGCATAGTTTTTTGCTTTTTTACGAAAACCGAGTTTCATAGTTGGTTTAGATAGAATGCTATGGCCCGTATAATGTTGATCCAAGGGCTGAGAAATCATGACACACTAATGCCAGATGATTCCAAGACAAATTTTGAAATTCTAAACTAAAGCTGACAAGTCACGACCCAAATTGAATAAAAGAACCACTGAAGGAGAATAAACAATATGCCCATCACAGCCTAGATAGTAGATATGCAACCAGGCTGGGTATGATGAAGCCCAGCCTGATTCAAACACTTTTGATCTTCACATATTGGGTTTAAAATTCCGACTTTTCATAGCTATGAGCTATGGGTGTCAACGAAATGTGTTTTGCATGTTTTACGTTTCGTTTCGCTGTGATGCAAATGTAAACGCAAGAGATTTTTATTACGTTTGTTAAACGCAACGTAAGACGTAAATAGTCTTTCTTATGCTCAGTTAAACGCAACGCAAACACAAGTGGTCACTTACGTTACGTTTTAGACCTTTCTTACATCCTGTTTATAAAATCAAATACAAAATATGCTTATATAAGTTATAAAATCATATAAAATCATCGCATTTCGCATTTTTTAGGCAATAAGCGATTTGGAAAGTTATGAAATAAAAAAATATTGAAAATATCAGTATCTCCGAGGAGTAAAGTTACAAGATAGTAATTAAATAATATCGATATAGTGTCTTTTAGACTTATGATGCCTTTTTAGTATATTTTAGCATTTTTAGTACCTCTTCATTTCCTTCTAAGTCTCCAGCTTCTAGAACACGCCGCGTCTCCTCCATCTATATTCACTATTTCAGTATTCTGCTTAGAAGACGTGATCTCCTATTTCTCTATGAGAAAGCTAATTTCATCTTCTCTTTCTCTTAAGCTTTCTCTTAGTTCATTATTAGTTATTAGTTCAAAATAATTTCAATGTTCAATGTTCACTACTCCAAAATAATTTTAACATAACTTTCGCTTAGTTTATTAGTAGTTATTAGTCCAAAATTGGAAATTATTGTTTTGCAGTTTGTCCAAAATGAGTTCACTAATCAAATCTGGAATGATTGCACTTATGGGTTATTAGTCCAAAATTTAGTTAAATTTAGATTTTTTTGTGTTAGGCTTTAGAGTATATTCGCTGATGAGTTGGTTTAGGATTTAGAGTTTAGGGTGTAGGATTGCACTGATTTAATCTTTCTTTGAAACAGATGGACCCGCTTGTGTTAGTGAGAAACGTGGTCGACTCCCTCCTCTGCCGTATCCATAGGTACCATACGGTATATCCTAAGTTAGAGAGAGTGGCCAGGGAGATCGATTGGGTGTTTTGCACTATGCTAGCACAACCACATCCTCAGCACAGCCACAGTCACAACCACAACCACAACCCAACAAAAAGGCCAAGGTTAAGGCTGAGAGCAGCAGTTTTCGTAAGAGAAAGAGGTACTCTCCATGTGAGTCATGTGACTCTCCTCCATCGGACAGTAAGAAATATAATTTATTTATCACTAATTAACTACTACTAAGAACTTTTTTTATCACAAACATGTTCATAACTAATATAATTTATTTATCATTAACTATTTCAACCTCAGATGGAGATGGTATTGATTGGTATTCACTTGAGAACTTGGATGACGATTGGAACAGCGATGAACATGTATTTGAATGGGCCAAGCCATGAGAATGAGGTAGAAGTCATTGAGGAAGGACTTATGTCTTCTAATCTTCTATAGGTTTGTTTAGTATAAGATTTTATTCACGTTTTTTTGTTTTGTTTGTATAGGACTATAGCCTATAGGTTTAAAAGAGGTTTTTGTTTGTAACCCTGAAAGTATGAAATAGTTAATGTTATGGTTTGAAACAATTAATTTTAATGCTAACATGTTATATACTTATGTTTTGATTTGTTGTTGATGCATATATATATGTAATTTTTCCTATTTTCAGTTGCTTTCATAAATGTTTTGGCTCTGTTGTGCACTGTTAGTAGCAAGTTTAACGTGCAAAAAAATTAATGTTTTGCACGTTTCTTACGTTTAACTAAATGTAAATGCTAACGCAAGAAAATTTTCTGACTTTTATTAAACGCAACGTAAACGCCACAGAAAATCCTTACACTCGGAAAATGCAACGTAAAAGCAAGAGAATATTTGTGTAGTCGTTTCGTGCGTTTGACAGTCCTAATCACAGCCTAGAACAAACTACAATGGTCACCATCTTTCAAAACAAGTGTCAAATTTACAAGCAAACAACCAAATAATTGTATACTATACCTTCCCCTGCATTAGTTATACGGTATTAGTCTGTTTCTATTGAGGATTTAGGATTGAAATGGGTTTCTAAAAGGTGCAACACAGATGGTGATGAGTCTGACGACTCTTCGTCTCTCTAACAAATTGTCAGAAATTGGCATTAAAAATATATAATGTTGAAAAATAAAAAGGATTAAAGAGTGAATTTGATTTGAATAACTTCATTTGTTTACCAACGCAAATTAATTATCCTTGCTTGCTTCTGCCAATTTCTAGTTGTTAATCTTTCAAATGCCAAAAAAAGATCAGACTTCGTAAGTGGCAGGCACAGCTATTATTGACTTGATACTCTGCTTCATACATTTCCTCTTTGAGGTTGTTGTATGTCAAATAATATAGACAGTCAGAAGCTCGTAAACGTTTCAGCTTTAATAAATAAATAAATAGGGAAGAAAATGTCTCATTTTGAGAATAGACAATATATGATGTATGATGTATCAACCAGAAAATTCTGCAACCGGTAAATTGAAAATCGATCTTTTTTGTTTTGTTTTGTTTTGAAGATTAAGCTTCCAAACAGTTCGCGATGACAATATTTTTTCAAACAAGAATTCTTAGGCTCCAAATTCAGCAACATCTGAGGCTTGATCATTCACTTCAAAACAAAGGAGCGGTGTTTTTTGGTTGGCATCTAATTCTCATTCTGAAATAAATCAACACCAAACTCGATTTTTGTTAGAGAAAATGACAGAAACAAAATACTATTCGACCGCCAAGTTGGACTGGTAGTGTACAGTGTTGAACAACCATTACTGATAATCATAACAATTCTCTCTTTTTAAATTTGTTGACATTGTTGATCAAGTCATTTGGAACAATAATATTTGTTTAAATTGTCTCAATCAAATTACATTTTCTCTCCTTATAAGACTACTGATAAACCAAAAAAATGTCAGTCGTCCATTTGATCAGGAACTCTTTTGATCTTTTCCTTCTATTTTTCAGTTGCTTTGACTAAATTCTGACAGTACTGGAATTTGTACATGCAGATAATGGTTCCAAGATGTAGGATCTTAGTTTTCAAATCTGACCTAAAAAGTATCATTCAAGTCCTAATTAATAATTAAACTTTATCAAATTAAATGTTATCGGACATAAAACGGAGCCAGCCAATGTACAAGTAACAAGTGCATAACCAATTAACCACAAAAGAAAACACGCATCATATCTTTGCTTTCTTTCCCCTTCCAAAAAGGGAATTTTACAACCAAAGTAGCATAAAATTAGTCCCTTTCCTCTCAAGGAACAGTGAGGTAGCTTAGCTTAATAGGTCAATTATGAGCTAGCTGCTTGCTTTATATCTTCAAATGGATGCTTTCTTAATTCATACCAGCCGATGACCAAACCAATTGCTTTATACATCACAGCTAGCTTATACATCACAGAAATCTCTCCTAACTTAATTTGTATGCCAAACAGACTACAAGACTACCTGGTCCCTTAGCAAGTGGGACAACTGAGGAGTTGATAGAGGGAAACAATAGACAACTCAAATTGTTCACTTCTTTAAAGAAAAATAAGGAACGGAAAATGATGTTTGTTAAATTAAGTACAAGAAATTTCGTCTTTTTTTAAACGTAAATAAGACAGCTCAAGCAGCTGTTAACAAATAATTCTATCAAATGAACAATTAATTTTCTTTGCATTCCAATGGTTGTTAACATGAGATACAAAAAGAGCTTATAATTGAAAAAGATAAACAGAAATCTCGTATGCACAGTTACCAGGTCACCAAGAATTCAGTTGCATATCAAAGAATACCACCTAAACCAATCTTTGTACAATTAGACAAAAACTTGTCAAAAAATCAACTAATCTAGAGATTCAAGCCCAATTTAAACAACCGCAGTCGACTCTGATATGCTTACAGCTGACAAAGCTGGAGCAAGAGCTGCCTCACCAGCCATGGTTGATGCGATAGCCCATTTCCGGCAAATTCTACCAAGCGAGGCAGCCTTCCTGCGAGCACGATCAGTGCCTGTCCCCAGCAATTCCCAAATTACCCATTCTACCCCTGGTATTCCAGCCACCTTTTGTACCGTTGGGCCTCCCATCCTCCTACACAACAAAACCAATGCTGCAGCTGCACTTTCACGGGCTCTCTCAGTGCCACATCGCATCAAACCAACTAGCTTTGTAATTGCACCATCTTCAGCTGATATCGCTTCCGCTCCACCACGTTTGGCAACTGCGGCTACTATCGCTGCAGCTACCTCACTGGTTTCCTCAGATTCCAAAATATTAATTGCCATCTTGGCCAGTCCTGCCTCAACCAACCTCGCAATGTTCTCTCTTTCACCGGCAAGACATAATAACGCAGCCAGTGCATCTTTTTGTGTGCTTTCAGGACCTTTCCATGCCAATTCCACCAACAGCTCCAACAATTGCTGTTTTCTCCCTAGTCTTCTCCTGTAGGAATTTACTGATGATAGACTCAGAACAGTGGCAGCAGCATTCTCCTTGACCCACCACGTCGCACCCTCTTTTATGACATGAATTAATGCATTGCTTGCTCCCTCGGCATGCATTATCCTCCTCTTGTTGGCATCCAGAATTGAGAGGTTCAACAGAGCAGTAATTGCATTCAGCTGGAGGTTTGCATCAGCTGAGTAAAATAGAGGGACTAGCAATGGGATTGCACCAGCCTCAGCAAGGAGCAACCGGTTATCAGATCCGGATTTTGCAAGCTGGCGAATTTCATGCACGATTCGGTTCGTTGCCTCCACAGAAGAGGAACCTACCAGTTTCTCGACTAAGAAGGTGGCTGTCATGCGTGCAGCCTCGAGCGCAGCTTTGTTTGCACTCACTGAGCTTGACTCTACTTTAACTAATTCTGAACCCTCAAATGGTACATTGTTTTCACGGCACCAACGAGTGATTAAATTCTTGAGGGATTTATTTGGTATCAGTTCAAGGTTAGTCAAAACCTGACCCGTTTTAGGACAGGTGGCATGGCCTGAGCCAAACCACCGGCTAATAGACTCCCGATCATAAGTCTGACCACTGGAAACAACAACAGGTTCCTTCATCAATTCAAGAGTAATAGGGCACCTGAAATCTTGTGGCACTGAAAGCTCAGAATTTTCTGAGAAGCTGAATTTCCCGGCTGAGAGATCTGCTCTCGGGGTAGACGCACCAAACAGCACACACTTCGCATAACGCACCAATCCGGCTAGAGCAATCATTGCTGAGGTCCATTTCTGAGCCACACGGTCCCCAATTTCCCTTTCCAAGCACTCCATCTCTTCCCGGAAGCTGATAGAATCGTCCAAACCCAATCTCTGAAAAATTGACTCTAGAATCGACCTCTCTGGTATAATCTCGCGCTCAATCTGCTGAATCAGTTTAAGCACGTCGGATTTCAAGTCTTCTTCGTTTGGATTGACAGCTGGTAAAGATCTCCGGGACTGGCGCCTCGCAAGATCAACAATGTCTCGTACATCATCAGTGATTTCAAGTTCGGAGATGGGAATAATATCTAGTAACGTGGCGAGCTCGAGATTTAGGTCGTTGAACTCTGAAGCAACGGTATCACACTGGAGAAGTGATCTCATTCGGCTACGAGCTGAGCAATCAGCGAGGAGCGCCTTGAACCGTTGAAGCACCAACTGGAGCTCACGAAGACAGAGGGAGGCACCACGAGGGAGATATCTATCAGCTCCGTTGAGTAGTTCCTCGAACAACACGGAAAGGAGCTTGCATCGACGCGCAAGCGACGCCTGGCTGCCACGTGGCAAAGCCTTCGGTTGCGTGTAGAGAGATACATCTCGGGATAGACGGAGGAGAGAGCGCAGAAGGTCGTAGTCGGAAGGAGCGGAGGAGGAGGAAGAAGAAGGGCAAGAGGAGGAAGAGGAAGAATTAGAATCGATCGCCATTTTCCGATGTTCTTTTGGGTTGGTAAAGAGGTGAGAACTAGAATGGAGATTGTGATTTGTGAGGGGAAGAAGAGAAGAGAGCATGATTTTGATGTATGTATGTATGTATGTATGAGAGAAGATTAGAAGAAGGTCAATTGGGGTTCCCATTATATATTCTTAACCTTTCTGGAATTTTCATACATGTCCAAAATTAGTTATCTTTTAATAGAAACGTGCAAGCAAACTTTTGGGGAACTTGATAATATGGCATCTTTCAATAAAAAATTAAAAACACTACTGTAATTTGGGTTCGAATCTGTTATTATTTGGAGGAAAAGGAGGGTCTTGCTGCTCAAGTGCTCAATTGTAAATCGTATGGTCAAAATGGACCGACGGATTTGATCTGATAGGATAAGTTTTTGTGTAATTTCATACATTGGATCAAACGATCCCAATTAAAAAAGGAAAATGTTTTGCGGATTCCAACTTCGATACTGTCAGCGAACTCAACTGGACGGATTCCGATGAAAATTTGTTTTACTTATGATGCATATTGTTTTCGTTATTATGCATGTTGTTTTCGTTATTGTGCATCTAATAACATGCATAACAGTTAAATACTTATGATTTATATGCTAAGTTCAATATGTTTTTTTGTACTATTTATGATTTATTATGAAAATTTGTTTTACTTATGATGTGATGCACGAACGATAAAGAAATTGGATAGATAAAGAAAAGAGAGATTTTGGTTGAGATCACACAGATTCTCAATTTTTTGATAAAAACTGATACATAACAACTCCCTCTGCCAAAAGACACGACCAACCATAAATAGAAAATGACCAATCCCTAAAAGACAGAAAATACATAAAAAAGTGCAAAAAGACCCTAAAAACTCTAAAAACTACAAAGAAAGGTCCAAAAGTCCATGAAGGAGGATTCGGGCTTTGGGCTGTGAAGTTCCTGTCAAAGTTTCAGCCCGATCCGACGGACGGATCAAAAGTTACGCCCCTTTTTGGAAAGCGTGCGCATGACCACATTGCATCATGATGCATATTGTTTTCGTTATTATGCATTTTGTTTTTGTTATTGTGCATCTAAAAACATGAATAACAGTCAAATACTTATGATTTATATGCTAAGTTCATTATGTTTTTTTGTTATACTTATGATTTATTATGTTTTCGTTATTATGCATGATGTTTTTGGTATTATGCATGTTATTTGTATTATTTTGCATGTTATTTATTTGCATAATAACAAAAAATAACATGCACAATAACAAAAACGACATGCATAATAACTAGAACAACTTTTCAAAATAAATGCAATTGAATTCATCCAGTTCGTATCGATGAGCGTAGCGATCCGCGTCGGTGAGCGTAGCGACATTCGTTTTCAGTGGAGCGTCCGATCAATTATATGCATAATAACAAAAACAATATGCATAATACAAAAAACAACATGCATCATAAAAACAACAACATGCAAACTGAATTCAACTCGATCTATCATGTTGATATCGATGGTGGTATCACTGAAGGTATCGATATATCAGCTCCCTTAAAAAAAATACAGTCCTGCTTTTTTCAAATAAAAAGTAGGTGATCTCAGTCCCTCTGATTTCTGTTTTTATCATTGGAAAATGTTTCGCGGATCCCAACTTCGATACCGTCATCGATACCTGGACACATCCAGTTGAGTTCCGACGAAAATTTGTTTTACTTATGATGCATATTGTTTTCATTATTATGAATGTTGTTTTTGTTATTGTGCATCTAATAACATGCATAACAGTCAAATACTTATGATTTATATGCTAAGTTCATTATGTTTTTTTGTTATACTTATGATTTATTATGAAATTTTGTTTTACTTATGATGCATATTATTTTTGTTATTATGCATTTTGTTTTTGTTATTGTGCATCTAAAAACATGAATAACAGTCAAATACTTGTGATTTATATGCTAAGTTCATTATGTTATTTTGTTATACTTATGATTTATTATGTTTTCGTTATTATGCATGATGTTTTTGTTATTATGCATGTTATTTGTATTATTTGCATGTTATTTACTTGCATAATAACAAAAAATAACATGCACAATAACAAAAGCAACATGCATAATAACTAGAACAACTTTTCAAAATAAATGCAACTGGATTCGTCCAGTCCGCATCGATGAGCGTAGCGATCCGCGTTGGTGAGCGTAGCGACATTCATTTTCAGTGGAGCGTCCGATCAATTATATGCATAATAACAAAAACAATATGCATAATACAAAAAACAACATGCATCATAAAAAAACTTTCAAACTGAATTCAACTGGACATGTCATATTGGTATTAATGGAGGTATCAATGAAGGTATCAATATATCAGTTCCCTTTATCATTTGCCCAACTTGAATAGTAGTTAATTATGAGATAACGGATGTACATACGGCTTAATTTTATGTGCATTATTCCAAAAATAAAAATTATTTATATCCCTTTTTAAATTAGATAGTATCTCTAGGGTTCATAATGAATGGTTTCCAGTCCATATTCAGCTTAGTCCACTGACGAGAAGTTGAAGTTCATTATCAAATCAAGCTCATAATTATCTATTTATATTTAGTTCGTCTTATAACAGAATAATATCCACTATTTGTTCATAAGCTAACCACTATTCAATTTAGTTGTTTGTTTATTTCGTTATCTTGATGTTTATTGTTTCTTTTATTCATTATTTATTTAAATTAATTGCTTAGATAAAACTTTAGGATTTGTGTTTGAAATTGCAAAATTGATGACTTGAGTCCAAAAATCAAAAGAAACATCTTAGTAGTTAATCAAATCTGAAAAGAAAGATGAGTTACTTAGAGGATCAAATTGAGTTGTACCAAAGCATTTTACTAAGTACCTAATCGTCATGTATGACGTCCAAGTATCATTTGATCATAATTGTGGTTTAGATCCTAAATTAGTGATGGTTTGATATAAGATGTGATAAAATCTAGGGGTATATTTTTAATTACTAAGTGTAATTCCCAGACACAATAGAGACTAATTTGTAATTTTTACGATTAAACATGCAATTAAACCAATTGCAATACCAAAATTCTATTCCTAAGCAATTCAACTAGATTTAAAATAAAATGAGTGAAGAAAAGCTTAGAAAGAAGTAGAGAGGAGAAGTCTCGATATGTTGACAGAGTTCGACAAGTCTTCGGTCGTGCCTACATTTTGGGGTCCCCGGTGCTTATTGCAGTAACAAGTCTGGTCCGCTTCACTAAACAAATATTTAAGTACAAGGTGGAATCCAATCTTCTTTACACACACTGGTAGAAGACTTGAACCTGAATTACACAGTGTCGAACTTGGTCTCGCTTACACACACCGGTGGAGAGCCAAGCCAACAAATTACAATACTCAATAGATGAAATAGAGAGTAGAGGATAGTGGTAAAACAATCACACAAACAATTTCTCATAATTCTATAAATTTATTTCGACTATTTAAACTTGAGATTTGAGCAAAGATTTGGTTAGATGTATAGAGCTCAAGAAGGTTATCAATGGTTGTTGCAAGGGTATTAGATAAGGCAAGTTTTACTACAGAGAAAGAAGGAGACAACAACCAATATTTAAAGGTGTTCAAATCTGACAGAGAAGTAGGTCAATGCCACTTAGCGTTATAACACTATTTCTATAGAATTTCTACTATTATAACGTCAAACTGGACATGATCGATTTTAAATTTGAATCTAGCGTTGTAACGCCAACTTGGAGTTACATAACTGATACCACAGACTTTTTCAGACTGAACCATTTTGGTTTTGACAAGGCTTACCATTATAATGCTAGCTCTAGCGTTATAACTGTATCACTGACAGTTTGGTACTTAATTTTTATTTTTGGGCTAGTTTTGATGGTCTAGCATTATAAGTTATAACACCAAGATAGCATCATGTAACAGACTTCACGATTTTTTTTACTCTAGCTAGATTTACACGTTACTGACATTCTGGCGTTATAACATCAAATGCTGAATTTTGTTTTTGTTTGCTCTTTTCAATCCCAATTTTAGATATTCTAATTTTACAAATTAACCTAAATAATTCTTCATCTTCATCTTGATCTTCTGAACTTGTTTTTGAGTTCCTTCCTTCCGACTTGCTTATCATTTTTGCCCAAAGGTCCTTGCAAACATTCTAAAACACAAAAATAATAAAATTCAAATAATTTTGCAAATCAACAAATATATGATATTGTTTGGTGCAACAAGATGAAGTCTTAATTACCCTAGATATGATGTTGAATCAAGAGATTGATCTTCAATACCACAATTGAATTACGTAAAATCCGTAAACAACACTTCAATTAAATAAAATAACTAAAGATTTTTTATTAGCTAGTGAATTGCAAACCCGAAAGTCTTAGGTTCTCTCATCTTGATCTAGATCCGTTTTGAATTGCATCCTTTTATCTTCTAGCACTTCTAATTAAGCAACAGCCAATCAAAACTTTAAACAATTTCAGATAATTAGGTTTAATTATTTCAGATAATTGCGCCCTTCTATTTTCTACTCAATAAGACAACCAAAATAATTGTATTTTAGAATTTAAAACTTAGACACCATATTTCTACATCATATACAAGAAGCTTTACATTTATATTAAATTATGAATACATTACAATATAATCAGAGGTGGTATAACTTATATACCCAAATGAACATTATTTGTGGTAATTTTTATATATAAAAGGAGAGCCCATATCAAAACATTTTATTACAGAGTATTATTAATAGTTCTGTAAATAAGGCCCTTCAATGAATTAAATAATATCAAATTCTTGTAATCGGAAATAAATAAATAAATAAATAAATAAATAACATCCAACCAATCCCTTGCGCCAGCAACCAGCAACCAGCAACCAGCAACCGTTCATCCGAAATCCAACGGATGAGAGAACGCAACAAGAGTTCGCCGCTTTACAGTCTTCACGGTGGAATTACAGCTGGCGCAACCAGGAATGACTATATTACCCTTCGCAACTGTCGTGCATTCACTTCAGTACTTCACTCTTCTCTTCATAAAAGAAAAGCGGAGATCTCGTCAGCGAGAACGATGTTGAAGGCTGAATGGACTTGGTGCACCGACTTGGTTGATCCTTGGCCACAAGAAACAAATGGATGGAATTGGAATCAAGCACACACATGTTATATTGTTACATGAGTTATGAGTACATGACACATGAGATAAGAGAATAGAGATGGTCAAATAACATCAGGCTAGAGCAGAGCTAGATCGATTCCAAATTTCCAATTATATAATGCCACTGCTTAAACAAAGGGGTGACATGACATATTGACATGATAGTTATAGTTGAAAGCATCTAAATTAAGCAGCCATAAACTATTCATATTGGGGCTTACTTTATTAAAATTCTAACACCGTTAATTGGTCGTTGCCTTTACGAATAACTGATCTTCATCTCATAATAATATGTTATGATATAAGTTATTCATATAATACATTATTTTGTTATAAAACTCAACCAACTCAGCCCTTTTACATTCCTAATTTGAAATATAATATGTTATGCTATAAGTTATTCATATAATACATTATTTTGTTTATTAATAATTATTTGATTTGCATTATAAATCCCAGATGATTGTCAATGGAATTTTTTTTCTTTTGTTTGTATATATTTCGATTTAGTAGAATATATTTATGTAAATGTATTTTTGATTCCCCTCCTCTTGTTCTCCACTCTTGTCTCACTCTTTTTATTTGTTTACATGCATGCAGGGCTGCTAATGAACATTTATAAAATGAACTATTATTTGGTCTTGGTTAAGTTCAGTTTAAGTCCAATTGATAAAACTAAACTAGACTAATTGTGGATAATCATGGACAAATTATGGACAAATTGTGAACTAATAGCGATCTCAGTGTGAATTAAATGAAAATATGTTCAAACATCTTAATAGATTAACCAAGTTCTAACTCTTTGTTTCACGAAGAGAGAACTAAATTATTCGCACAAAAAAAACCTAAGTTATTCAATACAGTGATGGAAAAGCTTTCATTTAAAGAGGACAGTGTACTGTGGTGTCCAGAATCATATCCATATGGTTAGCTTATGAACAAATAGTGGACATTATTCGGTTATAAGATGACATGAACATGAACTGAATATTATTATATAATTATAAACTTGGTTTTGTCATGAACTTCAACTCCTCATTAGCGGACTGAGCTGGAATGAACTGGAACTCGTCCATTAGCATCCCTACATGCATGCAAGATACAAGTTCATAGTAGACGAATCCTACTTGCATCAACAAAAATGACAAGCACAAATGATCCAGATCGATCCGATTCACTAACACAACAATTGTCTCTCAATTGTTGTTCATTCTCCTATTCGCTTTTATTATTTCAGATGAGAAATTCTCAATTAGTGGAACTATTTGGGTGATCACTTTCATGTTTGTTCAGTTGCAACGACTAATGTAGTAATGTAATGTGAGACAATAATAAGTGGCAGAAGACCCACTTTTAATAGTCATAGATCTCTTAATAGTGTAAGCTATATATATATGTAATTGTATCCAAATCTAACTCTAAAAATATACATTGCTGCCTTTGAAAATGTCTTGTCATCTCTTACAAATACTTCTGTCATGTCCTTACATTTTGTAACTTCTTGTTTTGGGATAAACTCTCTTAGATATATTTAGATAAAATATTTTCTCAAACGACCTTATTGAATTTAATTTTCACATGGTTGCTCCGTAAATAAGTTTCCATATTCTAGTTCATAAAGACTTTAACTTTCTTTTGTTTGGATTCTCAGGAAATGATATATCTAAGCAAAGCAATGAAATTAAGGGCCCCGCCATTAATGAATTATGGAGCAATATTAGGTCAGATCGATTAGATGTTACTAGCAAAGAAAT
>CAXKVX010001665.1:0-20759 GCA_964058865.1 Eleocharis quinqueflora | reverse complement strand
GACAAGGGAAAGTGAAAGGAGCACGGCATGTTGTTGTTTTCTGACCAATGCAGCTATTGTGGAAAGCTCTATTTTCTCACTCCAATCCTTCTCAACAATTTAAATCTTATCTGTACATTCTTTTTGGAATTGTTTTCTCATATATTCCCTTCTTCATTTTGGTCCTCATTCTCAGAAAAGTAAGAATGTCGGATTGCTGGACTTATAGAAGCATATTGTATCCCTTGATAAGGAGACTTTTCAAGAAAGGTGATTAAAATGCCTTAAGAAGAGAAGCACTTGCTATTTGGCATCTCTTTAGTATACATGACAACCCACTTCATTGATTCCTCTCATTAAAAATGGGTCAAAATAGCTGTTGATTCTCCCCTAAGAGATACCAACTAAAAAGAAAAGAAACGTGGAACCAAAGAATAAACAGGGCTATATGTTTAGATAACAGTTAAGAGAAGTAGAATAATGGAGAACAGAATAATTAGGTACCGGCCGTACCAGTACCTGTATAACTTGTATATGCTTTCCTTTTTCAGATTTTGAACATTCCTTGGATCTAAACAACTTATTTAAAATACATAAACTTGCCAAAAAAACATCTTTCAGGCAGCGGCAAACTTGTCCCTCGACAATTTAAATACGCATCCTTTTTTGTTCAGAATGCCAAGTAGAAGAACAGCGTGAAGAACTGAAGATAATTGGTGAAATTTATGATTTTGTCAATTGTGGCGTCACTGTATGGGAGGCTTCATCAGATTTGAGGAAATAATATCACACTGTGTTCACTTCATAATATTTCATGGGTTTCTTTTATTGCGTGCTTCATGTCACTATTTTCCGTTTTGTATTTGTTTCACCAATGTTCAGATACGAAATACAAAATATGGGTCCGGATGGTCTACCGCGCAGCACACAGTGGACGGTCCGGATTTTTTGTGTTGCGCGGTACAACCGATCCAGATTTGATTAGAGGGGTTGGGTTTTACAAATTTGTAAGCACGAATCTCAAAGTAGTTTGAAAGCGCCACAGTTTCTGTGGTGCCTGTGTTGCGCGATAGATGAACTCGATTACAAAATATGGAAAGCTTGCGTGTCAGTATGAACAAACTTATCTGTAATTGCATGCCTATGCATACAGTACACTAGTACAGGCAGTGGTGTTGTTATTTCAGGCAATTAATGATGGTTTTTGTGAGTCGGCAATGTATAAATGTGTTTAATGTTCATATTCATTTCCCTCTTTAATTTGAGATATTTGATGTTGGTTGAATATTTTTTTTTGATTCATTATTCGTAGATTTACGACACACACTCACAAAAAAATCAGAAAATAAACTTAAAATTTTTCCTAAAATATCTTTTACCAGAGTTTGAATCTCAAACCTCCAATAAATGTCTTGTATCTTATCACTATACTAGATAAAATTTAACTTAATTGAAAATTAAGAGCATATATCTAATATTCAATTAAAGGCGGACATAGAAAAAAATCTTTCTAATCATCTAAGATGAGATATCCAATACTCGATTAAAGTTGGATATAGGAAGATCATCTTAATCATCTATTGTTGATGGAACGATAGTGATTATTAAGATAGTGATTATTAGACATTTAGACTAATAAAAAAGACCAACAAAAACTAATTAGCTGTGTTTGGCTGATTCGCATAAACTACTTTTTTTAAAATGAAAAAGTACTGTTGACAGTACCTAACTAAATAAAATATGTAAATAGGAATACAGGAATTAAGGAAAATTTCTTTTTCATTTCTTGTTTTTTTACTTTTCTGCTTTTTGCTCTTTCCGTTTACCCTATGTAATTACCAATAATTTTTTAATGAGAATTTGAAATAGGCTAAGTCTACTTTCCTCAACAACAAAAAGAAAAGTACTGATCTATTATTCTCATTAGGGCCGTCAAAATTACAATGAGCAAGTCATATTATTTAAAATGGTCCCTGTATATCTAGGCCTCCCCCTAACAATATCCAAACCAAAGAAAGAAATGTATCTGCCGATCCTTAATAAGGTTCAACTAAGGCTACATAATTGGAAAGGAAAAATTTTATCGAAGGGAGGACGATTGACACTGATCAACTCCACAATTAACTCTCTTCCACTACACTACATGCAAGCAATCTCATTACCAACATGGTTGCTTAAACACATTGAGCGTATCAAAGCACGCTTTCTCTGGACAGGGGAGGATGTCCATGCCAAAGGCAGACACTTGGTTAATTGGGCAAAGGTTTGCCTCCCTACGAAAAATGGAGGACTGAGAATTCTTGACCTACGAACTCTAAATACATCACTACTGATGAAATGGATTTGGGAGATCTACTCAAATGATCAATCGCTATTCCCATCCTTCGTAAGGACAACCTACAATATTCCAGACCTGCGTCAGGAGAGTAATCCTTTGTCGCTTGGCAACATACCATCCTTTTTTCTCAGAGATATACTCTCTCTCCTCCCAATAGCCAAGGTAGCCTCTTCAACGACAAATTCGAACCCCGAAATAGTATGGAACTGGTCCCCGTCTGGAAAATACTCGTCAAGATCTACTTATCAAATGCTGATTCACCCGGGGACATTATCACCCACATATGAAATAACTTGGAAGACAAAGGCTCGTACAAAAGTCAAAATCTTCATTTGAACTCTAATTCAAGATAGACTACTGACTAAACAAGTCCTGCAATCCTAGGGATACCTCCAAAACGGCACATGCGTAATGTGCAACACGACAGCACTGGAAACTTCATCACACCTATTCCTAAAATGCCCAACCATCAAGCAACTGTGGACAGCTATCTCAGGATATGCGATTCACTCAGAAGACGAGGTCATCTCATTTTGGCTTCGCAACAGGAACTCCAGTAGCTCACTACAGCGCAGAGCTTGGGACCAACTGATGCACGCCACATTATGGTCCATATGGAAGGAACGAAACAGACGAACATTCGGCAGCGTCTCAAGACCAATGAACCTTACAATCATTGAAATATCTAAGGAGAACGAAAAATGGACTTCGGCAGCGAACATTCTCAATGTAGTACTAGAATAGGATGCCGAAATAGCGGAATGTAACTAGGGACAAGATTTCCCCACCCCCCTTCTTCTCTTTTTTCTTTCTTTCTCTTCTCTTTTTTATTTATCAATGTAAATACCAAATAATTTTTAATGAAATTCTAAGTAGGCTAAGCCTACTTTCCTCACAAAAAAAAAAAAAAAATGGTCCCTATCGTTTCAATTCGACCCATCCTTTTTAATCTGACATCCACATGAGAATAATAAGGTACTCCTTTTCATCGAAACTAATAGCAAATTTGGATCCGTGTCTGGCAAAGTTTACTTTGTTTGTTACTGGAATGTTATAGTGAATTCTAAATATAAAATATAACTCAAGCTTTCTTCTCTAATCCAGAAAATAAAGACTATCTTAGAACCACATGTGGTTATATTGACTTTAACATAGTAAACTTTAAATAACCAGCTTTCTATAAGGTTATTATGTTCACATCCTCTGCTTAAGCAATTGTGTTTCATCGCTGTACGGTATCCCTCTTTGATGGAATGTTTCATATAAATGTAGAAAGCATTTGCGATTTTTAGTGGACGCCGCACAAGACCAAACGAAAGGCTTATTGTCCCTGTTAAGACATTTATAGTGTGATACACCTTGAATGGCCTAATTTACTACAGTATTTGTCATGCGTAGCCTTAAAACCTCTTTACTGATATAAAATATTTTCGGTATTCGAATGCTACTTGTTGTGGATGGATTTTGATCAATTTACTGACATAATGTCAGTTTTTCTATTTCTCGGTCAAAATCAGTCAAATGTCAGATAGATTGTAAAATCCCATTTCTTGAAAGTTACATTACATATACGTTTTCCTCGTATTTGATTTGAATGTAAATTTTTGTGTACTGCAGCAACTGCACTCCACAAAATTTGAAAAAATCTATTTCAGCATGCTATAGCCTATAAGGCAGATGCTATATTTGTTTTCATACAAACAAAAATTAATTGTATGACTTCACTATGGAATCCATGCTGGTATAACTTTAAAAGGCAACAAACCCACAAAGGAACACGCAGTATAATTTACAATACAAGCACGTGATACTGTGGCAAAAACACGTCCAAAGAAGCCTAAGCAGATCTTATAAATGGAAATTCTGAAGATCCAGTGACAAAACGTCATCCACATGTTATACTAGGCAAACTATATAAGATGCAGTGCCAGTAACATTAGAGAGATTTTATGTACAGCTGGTATATAAGATGCAGTGCCAGTAACTATATAAGATCCAGTGATCATCATCTATGAAATAGAGCTGAATAGATGGTATGCAGAAATAACCGAACTGAAGGCAACACAAAAGAATGCCAAAAATGACATGGAAACAGAAGCATTGATCAGCTTTGTAAAGCTGTCACCACCAAATCTTGACATCCATATGTAATTTTGGGACGTCGCAGCTGAAGATGCTGATACTAGCAAGTACGCCATAATCTGTCAACAGAACAAACCACTTTAGTAAGCAAGTAATATATTCCAGGTGTTCTATTTGTATTGCACACAAGCTTCAGTTAATGGAAGCTGGCGGCTGTGCCAAATCACAAAGCAGACATTATTCCTGGTTTGGGGCCTATGTTGTGAGCATGTTGTAACATCCACATCAAAAGAATAACCATTAGCAAAACATCATCAGCTTCAATAAACTAACTTTTATTTAAAGAAAAGAAGAAGAAAAAAACTAGACTTAATGAATATTGCATCAATGTACCAAGCCCGGAAAATGACGGTTGTGATAGGCTTGACGAGCCAACGTAAAATTTTAGCCACTCTTATGAAAATGAAACCCAATAGACTCTCATTGAGACGTAACCCTCTTAGCGTCCGCCATGTCAGAACTCCAGTATGGTGTTAAATGTGCAAGAGAGCTGGGTCGTCACTCCCTTGGTGTAGCGCTGAATTGGTGCCCGGGTGTAGTGACAAATGAGCAAAGGTCTTTGTGCTTTACTCGACGAGTGCGAGGGGTAAGAAAGCTAGCCGAGGATAATATGATTCATCAGTATAGTTGGAATGTAAGATCCTTAACGAGTAAGCTACGAGAGTTAGTTGATATTGCGATTAGGAGACGTGTAAATATCCTATCGTTCAAGAGACTAAATGAACGGGTCATAAGGCGAAGATGGAAAATACTGGTTTTAAGCTATGATACAGAGGAACAGAACGAAGCAAGAATGAAGCGTCTTAATTGACCATAGCCTCAAGAATGGAGTTGTCGAAGTTAAGTAGTGGTATAGTTGTACGACTAAAATTTAGAAGTAGTAGTATAGTTGTACGACTTTGGTCCAGAATTAAGTCAATTAACGATGTAGGGCGCTAGTTCAAACTTATAATTTGTAGAATAATTATTTATTATTATTATTATTAGTATTATTATTATCAATATTATTATTATCATTACTATACTTCTATTTTACTATTCAATATATTATTATTATTTATATTGATTTTTCAGTTCAGATTGGGTTTCATTTCTAGCATACCCCAATTTATTTGGGAATAAAGGCTTTGTTGTTGTTGTATTTAAGCAGTTCAACAAAGTTGAGAGCTGTATTCTCAATAAGGAACAGTGAAATACATACTTAAAATATATCTCCACAAAAGGGTTCAACTTTGATAAAGCCTATAAAGTATAAATGAATCAGGCTATAGTAGGACACATAGTGACAGGGTCGACGGCTAGTATGATAATTGACCCTAAAAAACCATATAACACAGCATAAAATTTGGGCCGAGCGCACATAGTGATAGGGTTCAGGGCTAGTATGATTATGGACCCTAAAAACTAATACAGCATAGCATATACCCTCACTACAAAGAAAATTAACCACTGCACAAAACTTGAGAAAGAAAAAATTCCCCTGATAAATGCAGCTTTCTTTTCAAATTGAGGGTAAATGCTGTTTTTTATTGGCACAAATAAATCATTCCATCTATAAAGTGATCTTAAATCCTTGTGTAAGATGAATACAAATTGTACAAAATAAAATTGATTTTGTGTTATTCCAAGAAAAAGTAGCACACAAAATAATGCAGACTCTTGCTTTTTATAGCTTATACTATTTATTCTCTTAAAAAGATGGCTCATATACAAAGGGGAAGATGCTTTAGTCCACATTACAAAATAGAAAAAGATGTTACCCTAAGAAAGCAGGCAGCATATAGGGGAATAAAACAATTCTTTCAGTTTCATGCCTTTTTCTAATAGTACTGAGAGAGATGAAGAGAAATGTTTTGTGAATACTACTAGGTTAAACATCAACCTTCAATTCAACAATTAATAACCAACAAGCAACATAATTGGCGTGATACACCAATTAAAAACCAAGAGAAAATAAGTTGTCCTTGCCTGATCCATTGCCAGGTCGAAACAGTAACCCAGAGGGTGGCTGATAAAGTTCCTCCTGGTAAAAATTTGGTGCACTTCGGCAGAAAATTGAAATGCTAAGTACATGAAACCAACCACATTTACACTCAGCAAGTACCTGTTAAAATAAAGAAAAGAATAAAGAATTTAATCTAAATATGGAATACAACAACTTTGATGAAGTTAAAACTGCAATCAACTTGTACATTTGTACCGAACTCAATGGCCAAATAAATTGTGATTGTTTCTCCATGTCAGAGATGCTAAACACATCCACAACTACTATCACAATGTGTTGTTGTATAGTTAAACTTATTCTGATACACATCGCACCATATCTGATACCAGTTCTAGGTTATTTTCGCAGTTCCAACTATGCATCAATATTTGTGATCAATCAGGCTCTCACAATATTTAACTAGACTCAGCTACACCTAATATGATATTCTTTATTACCAACAAGTACATACACTGCATCACATTTAAGTGCCAAATAAAATATTTTCTTCCAAGCAAGTGAAGTTAACAGCAACCTGTACTCTTGGTATCTGGTAAAGGAATCGCCGGCCCAGCCAGGTACTGTATCAGCAGCCATGAGAGAGAGAGAAGTCACACAGAGAACCAGAGCTGAAACCCGAAGCCCCAATTCCAACCTTCTCAGCTCATCCTTCCTAAACTTCCATGGATTCGGTGCCAATGGCGTTCTCTTGGACGATCCAAGTCCAGGTCCCGCCGCCGCTTTGGACACCGTCAGATCGGTCGTTGTGGCAAGGAGGCTCCCGATCGTGATGGCCGATGGTGCATTGTTTGAATAAGGGTTAGGGTTAGGGTATGGGCTAGTGAAAGGCTTATCGGGTGAGCGGAGAACTATGGCGAGGCGAGAGGGAGAGAAGGGAGGAGAAGGGAGAGGTGGGTGACTGTTGGGAGGAAATTCGGATGGGACATGATCGGAGAGAGCAGGAGAAGGTGGGATCGGGTTCTCAGGCGGAGAAGGAGAGGAAGGTGTGGTTGAGTTATCCGGTGTTGGTAGAGGTTGATTTTGCGGCGGCGAAGGTGGCGGAGATATAGGTAAAGGCTCCGGAGATGGCTGGAGTGGGAATGCCATGAGAAAGAGAGTGAGTTGGGGTGAAGTGGGAACAAGTGCACGTCTCTTTGCGACGAATATAAAAGATAGATGGGTTTCCAACTTTCCATAAAGAGGATCACTTTGACAGTCACTATGGTTATTTTAATAATTTTCATAATAAATTTTAAATAACAAAATAAAAAAAGTAAAAAGTAACAATTTTATGTAACTTTTTATGTTAATAAGTAATTAGCCGTAGTAAAATATGAAATAACACTCGAATTGAATCAAATTTAAAACACAATTATTTATATGTTTAAAAAAATAGTGAGTTTTTTATGGACAAAAAAAATTAAATTCAAAATAATTGCATTTGTTGATCATCATCAATAATTGTACAATAAAGTTGATTTTGCATCGATAATAGTGAAATCAAATTAATTTTGATCCATAACAGAATTTGCCTTAAAAAAATATCTATAAACTTTTTTATTTTTTATTTTTTTATTGATTATTTGAAGTCTCATTAATATATTGTTAAAATAACTATTATCAAGTGACCCCTCTTTTATAACTGAAAAATGTGAGTGTATGCTCAACAAAACTTTTTCTAATTAAAATATCTCCATTTAAACAAAAAAATAAATATTTACTCATTAAAACCATATTAATTTTGATATATTTTCAAAAATTAAATAAATTCAGTTAAGTTTACAATAATATATCATAACAAACTTTAATGGACAAAAATAACATTCCTTCGTATCTTCTCTTCTTTTACATTGTTTTATTTAAAATAAAAGGAGATGCAAATCTAATATACTCATGGCGTAACATTGGCCGCCACTGTTCATTTCCACAGTGGAATGAACAGTGTTTTCACTCTTCACTGCTACAACATCACTGTTTACTGCTACAATATCGATGTTTACTGCTACATTATCATTGTTCATCGTTGCAGTATGACTTTAGCATTTCTAGATTTTCCCATTTTTTTTTATTATTTAAACGGTTTATTATAATTTTATTATTGCAATCTAATACACTCATGGTGCAACATGGCACCGCTGCAAGTCGCATGACGTTAGAGGAATAACGCATGATGCATGCTGCATGACGCATGACGCTAGACGCATGACGCAAGCCGGATGACGCATGACGCATGACGTCAGACGCATGGCACATGACGCATGATGCATGACGCATGTCGCATGACGTTAGAAGAATGACGCATGGCGCATGACGCAAGATGAATTACGCATGTCGCATGACGCATGACGCATGACGCATGACGCATGACACATGGTGCATGGTGCATGTCGCATGATGCTGCAAGTCGCATGACGTTAGAGGAATAGTGCAGGACGCATGACGTTAGACGCATGATGCATGACGCATGACGCAAGCCGGATGACGCAAGACGCATGACGCATGACCCATGCCGCATGCCGTATGACGCATGACGCATGTCGCATGACGGATGACGCATGACGCATGTCGCACGATGCATGACGTATGATGCTTGATGCATGTCGCATGTCGCATGTCGCATGATGCATGATGCATGTCGCATGACAATAGAGGAATAATGCATGTTGCATGACGCATGGCGCAAACCGGATGATGTAAGACTCATGACGCATGACGTCAGACGCATGACGCATGCCATATGACCCATGGCCCATGACGCAAGTCGCATGACGCATTATGCATGACGCATTATGCATGACGCATGACGCATGACGCTGCAAGTCGCAAGATGTTAGAGTAATGACGCATGGCGCATGACGCAATGCGCAACATGCATGACGCATGACGCTTGACGCGTGACGCATGACGCGTGACGCATGACGCGTGACGCATGGCGCAAGGCGCATGGTGCATGACCATGACGTGAGACACATGCATCATTCTTCTTACGTCATGCGATAGTAAAGCAACGACATGCGGTGAACGCATGTCGCATGACGCATGACGCTGCAAGTCGCAAGAAGTTAGAGGAATGACGCATGACGCATGACGCATGACGCTGCAAGTCGCAAGAAGTTAGAGGAATGACGCATGATGCAAGACGCATGACGCATGACGCATTACGCGAGACGCATGGCGAATGACGCATGACGCAAGTCGCATGACGCCAGACGCATGACGCATGACGCATGGCGCATGACGCAAGACGCATGACGCATGTCGCGTGACGCATGACGCATGACGCATGACGCAATAAGCAATGTTCATAGCTTTTTATTTTTTTTTTCTACCATTGATTTTTTATTTTTTATTTTAATTAAACAATTTATTATAATTTTATTGTTGTAATATAGAAGTTTAAAATTTAACTTTTTCGCGCGGAGCGCGAGCGCGTATGTCTAGTTATGTATCTTGTATGATCAATAGATAAATTCAGATCAATGAGTTTGTAAGATCAATGTGTCCATGCTAACTACACGCGACTATAGCATTTGTGTTCTTTATTTTGACATATAAGAGTTTTTGGAATTCTCAATACGAAATATTTATGTTCTTTGTTAACTTTGAGAATCACATTTATGCATTATTTAACACATATCGTGCTAGAGAACAAAGGTTATTTAGTAACACTCGAATTTATGGGTGTTCGAAAAACTTGTACCTGATAACTTGTTCGGAATCGGCTCGAAAAAAGTTCATATTGACTCAATGTGTTCGATTTATAATTTTAATGAGTTTGCTCAACTCAGTTTGTATTGTTCCCTCAAAGTTATCATATCGCAATTTACAATAATTTGATTTGAAATATAATACAATATAAATTATTAATGTAATAATTTTATTCGTTGGTTAATTATTACTGATTTGTCTTATAATTTTAGATTTAATTAATGTAATACTTCTTATTATACTTTATATTAAAGTCTTAAGTTGCTAAGTAATACATATTCTTAAATAACGAGCTAGCAACAAGTTTGCTTGGAATCATTTTAGTTTAACGTATTTTTTTTTCGATTAGAGCTAACTCCAAGATAGGGTGCCGGCCTCCAAATGAAAGCAACAAAAAGTTCAAATTACAATGATGTAAGTACAGAAGGTCTGTACTTTGATAAAACTAAATGCAAAAAACTAACAAATCCAAACAACACTGACAATTGTGAACTACTCTATGTTACTCACTCTATGATACCTATATCACCAACTGGTACCAATATGTAGATTGCCTCAAAATTTATTCATTCCCTGCATGTATGACACTGGACTTCGCACTTTTTATTACAAAATGTGTAAAATGACAAATAAAACTCAGTTCTCTTGTAAATGATGTGCTCTTTGTATCAATCCATCATGTAGTCATGTTAACCGTCTAACAGATCTTCATCCGAGGAAGATTGTTGTTCCTCTTTTGAGATCACCACCATTTGATTGTCTCTAACACTTTGTTGAGAAGCCAAATTCCTGAAAAAATTCCCTAAATGGCTTGTGCCATCTGTCCAATATATTTGTAGGTGAATAATTGAGCTATATAGTGTGATGTCATCCTTTATTGCTTGATTTTGAAAAATTACAACATTTCTTTCCATCCAAATGGTCCATGTAAATGCTATAAATAATATGCCCCAATTTTTCCTATCTTCATCATTCATTGTGATTATTGATTGCCATAGGTTTTCTATAGATGTTATATCTAAATTACTACCACTTATATGTGAATATTTAATTATCATCCAAATTTTTTTGCTTATATTACAATTAAGAAAAAGGTGTTCTACTGGTTCAATATGTTGTTTACAAATAATGCAAATACTATCTACAGGAATATTTCTTTTTAAAATATTGTCTTTGGTGAGAATTTTATTTTGTAATAACATCCATGTAAATAATTTAAATTTTAAAGGTATTCGAAAATTCCAAACTGTGCTTTTCAAATTTATTTTAATTCCTCCATTATTTAGAAAATTATACATTGATTTGACTGTGTATCTACCAGTTGGTTCCAAACACCATATAGAGGAATCGTTGTTTTCTGAAAATATTAGACTTTCTAGAATAGATTTTAATATCTCTTTTTGTCTTCTCATTTCATTGCTAGAATAGTTTAACGTATTTTATTGTGTCAAAGGAAAGATATGAAGAAAAGAGTTAATTTTATTTTAGTCATTTATCGGCGGTTGAGTTGGGCGCTTTCCCAAGATATACTATTTGTAGATTTAATTGCAATTATTCAATTTATGGAGAAATATAAAAAGCACTAGAGTTTAAATTTTAATTTATCAGCTTGAAGCATTCATTTAGCCGACACACTTGAAGGCTGAAACTGATTATAAAATCTAGAAACAAAACTTATATATTTTTTGAGCATTTATTTATTTCAAAATCTAGAGTGACAAAACTTATAGATTTTTTTACGTAACTACTTTGAAAATAACTTATATTTATATATAAATTATTTAAAAATCTCTTTCAAAATTTCAAGCCAAATTGTAAAACAAGTAGAAATAACCTGAAAAATTTAACTTTTTTATTTTAATGTCAATCCAACTTAAATATGAAAGTACAAACATGTAGAAATAACATGAAAACTTTTTATTTAATTTTAATGTCAATTTAATTTAAAAATAAAAGTACAAGACTTTGAATTTAGAAATGGCAGGGGCCGCGCGGACGCGTACCCCCTCGACCACAAATTACGACGTCCACTCTGCCACTTGGGCAGATGGTAGGCTAGCGCTCCTCCGACGTGCAATGGAGGCCACTAGACCTAGGCCATGAGCCTTCATGATCGCTCATCGACCCCGTCCAGGTAAGTGCTTTTCAACGATGCACCCCGACCTTCTTTTATAATCTGCTGAGCGATCCCTCGCTGCGCGCTTCGGCAATGTGGGACTAACTAAGCGCTGCTAGTCTCATCTCTCATGTCGTGGGAAAAACCGGACGCGCCTACTTCCTGGGCTCCTGCCACCAGATAGGTTTATTTTATGGGCCTGTATTTGGGCTTTATTCTCGGGATTTGTCCATACATATTCTCTCTCAAGTCTCAACTTTAATCACGCAAAACCATCCATAAACAATTTCACTTCGATAACCAATTATCCACATTCTCGATTTTCAAATAGAGACGAGCTCAGAAGTCTCTTGAGGCAGATGAAACTAATGGAATGCAATCGATTACAAGAAAAAGAAAATCCATGCTCTTGATAATTTACTTCTAACTTGTTCAGGTCTATTCTACAAGTACATAACAGCCGAAACTATACCAAAATCGTTCTTCTTTTTCATTTGACATCTGCCAGACTGCCACATGCATATCCGAGTTAGGATGGGTATATTACAAGCTCGTTGATGTGAAGTAACACGGAATTTTAATTCTCCATATAAATCATATTCTATGAAGAAATAGCATAATCAACATTTTATATGGTGATCTCATCATCTCGAGCATTTCGCGAGTGGAAAGAAACAATAAGGTAGACGATAGGAACCACTTGGTACAAATTTAAATTGTATAGACAAATATAAACTTCAAAGTATTAGCACTCACTGGAGAGCATGAGCAAAGCAACTTAGAAATGCTTTATTGAAGCACATCCGTAATTTCATATAGTCAACTTCTTATTTTGACCTATTAGGCCAATTTCCATTGAGAGTACATTTTTTTCTATGCAACATCTGGTGTAATTCCTACTCTATACAAACCCTAAAACTGTGCAGCTTATAGGAGGTTGTTTCTGTATCAAGCTATCAGCTATATTTCCAATAAACTTGGTCACAAGAAAAAAGAGAAGGGGAGAAAACCAATTGTATCAGAATCATCTGCAACTAGGAGGATTTACACATTTAAACACACCCGAAACAGGTTCCTTGTACTCCGGTATGCTCGCCGGGTCCACAAGGCGGACCTCCCCAGGACTAAAGAACAAGCTGCTATGTCTACATGAGAGAGAGAGAGAGAGAAAATTAGCAACAGGAACTCCCTTGTTCATTAAGCAGTCATCTAAAGAAGCACAAACCGTATGATATCTAACAGGTCATGACAGAACTAGGTGTTGTTTTTTAGACATGCTTGCTTGTAAAATTAAGGTATAGTTGCACAATTTTTATTTGTTTATTTTCTACTTCTTGCCTGAGCACATAGCCTTTAGCAGAAGTATTATAGTATGAACAAATATTCCATTTCACCTGCGAAGGTCGAGACCAATTAGTCCTGCTTGAAGAATTGACAGGTTGTCTGAATCTGGTGAAACAATAATAACAGTGTTGCCAGAATACTGGGTCTCCAAAATTGACATGAGCTGTGTAACCCGAACAAACACATCAGCCACACTCTCATTCGGCGTGCCATCAGTAATTGGTGGCGGCTTTATATCTGCTGAGATGTTGTCTGATGCATACACCTGAAGTTGTGCATCAGTACAACCAAAGAAAATGTTATCTGGTATTACAATTGTAGTACTGTAAAATCAAGTGAGCTTATAGTTGTAGATTTTAAAATCAATTTCTTTCAGATTTTGTCCTGGAACTAGTTTAAACTTTGACCAAACTACCTTTTCTAGTAGCACAGTTGAGCTAACTGAGGCTAGGAGAGGTTTTAATTTGGGATTGAATGGTAAATAGGGGCTAAAATCAAAGCTAAATTACAGATAAAATTTGACCCAACAAGAACAAATTAAGAGTTCATACATAAAATTTGAGGTACTTGTACTACAGATAAGTGATATAATACATTTACCGGTGAGGTTCCAGGCAAGTATGTCCTTGATCCTTTAATCCAACCTCAAGTTCAAGCAGTAAATATGTCCTTTAAAATTAGCACAAAGATTAAATTGAATTTGAATAAAAATTTGAAGTACCAAACCTCAGAGAATGTGCTCAAACCCCTTCCTTCAAACGAGCCCAAACCCCGAGCATCCAAGAAGCTGTATTCTGGCACAATTTGACTATAAAACAAAGATAAAGGTCATGAATTAACCAAGATTTGTAAGGCAAAAACTCCATATAGAGTGAACGCTAAACAATATCATCTACATATTTCTCTGAGACTATATGATGGAGACTGAAGCATACTCAAATGAAGAAATTTAATTCAAAAAAAAAATTGAAACAGAGATTCAACCTATAATTGACTCCATTGACAGATGCTATGATCTCGGCCGTCTGATATGCTCTCTGAGTGATTGACGGCCAGATCCAGCAGTCACCATCACAAGCCCCAAGCCGCTTCAGCTCAAGTGCTGCCCGAGCTGTTTGCCGGAGCCCGTCATCCGAAAGGCCACTATCAACCGAGGTCTTCGACACCGGGTTGGTGCGGATCACACCAGCGGTTTCAAAGGTGGACTCGCCGGACCGTACGAGGAAATAACGGTTGGCAAGGCGCGGCGGTGGCATGCTAAAGAGGCCGCGGGAGTGGGATTGGGAGCTTACTGAGAGGTGGGCCCAGGGGATGGCTGAGAGTGTTAGGGTTAGGAGGAGGTTGCGCCGGGAGGGGGAGAAGGGAGGAGGAGCTGGGGTTGGAGAGGGGATTAGCATTTTTGTTTCTCTTTTCTTTTGTTTTGTGGTTTTTATGCTTAGTTGTCTGATTCTCTCTTTACTTGTTTGATATTTTTGAATTGGTGGGGGAATGAAGCTGAAAGGATAACGGATTAACGGTTTAACGGGTTCTTTCTTCTTTCCTTGGCGTAAAAAAACACCTATTCTCACATTGTTTTTCGTATTGTGTTTGTTGGTTACGTTTTATTTGATATATGTTCTTTTTTTAGTGTCAAATTATTTTTGATCAAATGATATTATATTTTTCTTTTTTTTTGTTTTGTTCCAAACATCCAACTATTAAAAAGATAATATCTGAGAATTACATTTGGCCGTAAAATAGTTATCTTGGAATAATATGCGTAACCTTCTCTCAACTGTTTTTAGTTAATTTATAAAAAGAAAGGGAATAGACAACGTGTATTGGTATAGTAGGCTGTAGCCAAGTGTGCATTGACGTGATACTGGAGACTAGAGTTTATGAGCATTAGTAAGATCTACTTTTGATAGAATTCGTAAAAATTCAAGTCCGAAAGATCATGACAACTATCGAATTGTCGAGTTGCATTTTGACTTTGCGCTCAAAACCGTATTTGCATTTGAGAAATTCAAACTTTTTAGTTTCGGATAGCTGATTTAGAAAGTAAAGAAAAGTTTTTTTTTATACTACTGTAGTTATTATTTAAAAATTTTAAGTTTCAAAAATAGAAATGATCTTATCCAATTATTTAACAAATTTGGTACCAAACTTAGTTCTGGATCATGGTATCGTGCAAAACTTTCAAACCTGACAATGAACATTTGGTTGGATCTATTAACTTGATTCAAAAATTTGCATATTTCATTGGAGTTAATGTATCTAACTTCATCAATTACATGCATTCGATCTTATAATAATATATAATAGTTTTACTTTTCAATTTCTTAAATTCAATTTCATCGATTACCACTAACAAAAATACGCATGTGTATCTAATTAGTCAAGCATTCAAGTTTTTTCCTTAAATTGCCTTAATTCTTGTTCGATTGTGAGTTAAAGGAAAAGACTGTCTGGACAAAAATCAAATTGCAAATTCGTGACTCTGATATGGGAAATTATTGACTGGCAAATATAAAGTTCTTTTGCTTTTTATATACAAAAACCTTCTTGTACACTTTCCACGTATACTTAAATCACAAGGTTAGAGGCTAAACGGAGAATGAGAATTTCGAAGTTAGTATTTGCATAATTCTAGATTATTAGTATATCATAATCAGTAACAATAACTATATTTTTTTTCCTTTTGTTGTTTCTGATTTAGAAAACACGTGTACTGGTTTAAACATGTTTTGATCTTTGGTTGTGTATGGGCACCTTGCTTGATTTCTGGTTTCATTGTACATAGAGGAATACGGACAAGCGAATAGAACCTTGGCAGAGAAATAAATACATAAGTGATGGGTGCGTACAAAAGAATGAATTCATATCAGCTGTTATTATAGGGAATAACAGGGTTCTGTTTTTCTCAAATTCAACCGTCTATTTTTGATCTAACGGTTAAAATATATAATACATCGGGCCCCGTGCAGTCCATCTGAGCCGTCCGTTCATCAGCGTCAAAATCTGACGGTCGGATCAATGAATAACAGGGTCTTGTTATCGTCGAGAATAACAGCAGATACGGACGCACAAAAGAATAGAGACGTGGTAAGAGAGATGCAAATCATGATAGACTGGCAAATTTTCAGAAAAGGAAGGACACTTAAGAGGTAACTGAAAATAAAGATTATGGAGGATTCGAGTGTTTAGAGCATCCGAGTTGAAAAATGAGCAAGAATTAGTACCACTCGCGTTTCACGCGAAAAAGTTAAATTTTAAATTTTCGTATTACAATAATAAAATTATAATAAATCGTTTAAATAATAAAATATATATAAAAGCAACCACAAAAGAATTTGGAAAAAACTACAGTGATTTTGTTGTAGCGGTGAACAGTGAAAATACTGTTCATTCCACTGTGGAAATGAGCAGTGGCACACGGTTGTGCCTTGAAAAAACTACAGTAATTTTGCTGTAGCGTGAACAGTGATGCAATGTTGCATCATGAGAGCATCTCCATCTCTGAAATTTTGGGAGTTTCTAATCTGACGTGGCAGTTTCTAAATGAGTTTTAGGGATGTAGATGAGTTTCTTATTTAGAAATTTTGCTCAAGAGTTTCTTATTTAGCAACTATGCTTTAAAGTTTATAAACTATGACATGGCTTAATCATTGGTTAAAATTGATCGATCTCTCATAATATTGGTAATATTTACTGACGTGGCAATTTAGAAACTCTAACTTTTCAGTTTTAGGGATGGAGAGTTTAGAAATTAAAGAAAAATTAAATTTCTAAAATTGATGTGGCAATAATTTAGAAACTTCAAAATTTTCAGAGATGGAGATGCTCTGAGTATATTTCATTCCATCGTGGAAATAAACAGTGACGTAATGTTGCACTATAAGTATATTAGATTAGATTAGATGAGATATGAGCAATTTCGTCACTTCCAATTTAAACCACAAATCATACACACTTTAATGCTTATCTCCTGTTAAATCATTTTTTATGAAATAATTTTAAGAGTTCGAGGAGACATGAGATATAGTCAAAGGATAAGGGAGCTGATATATACGTACTGAATGCGTTCAATTGAGTTTTGACGAAACATGTTGTAGTTATTATGCATGTATTGCTTATTATACATGTTTTTGTTATTATGCATATAATTGACTGAACACTCAACTGAGAACAGAGATCAATACGCTAATCGATGCAGACTGGACGAATCCAGTTACATTCAATTTAAAAATTGTTGTAATTATTATGCATGTTATTTCATTTATTATGCATATTTTTTTGTTATTTTGCATGTACATAATATGCAAAATATATGAACATGCATAAAAACACATTTTTCTAATATAATTGACATACAACTCATTCTGAATAAAGTACATAATAACAATATGAATATAAACAATGCCAAATGCATAATAACACAATTAACATGCACAAACCAAATTAGTTAAGTTTTTATGCACATTATTTGAATTATTATGCATGTTATTAGATGCATAATAACAAAAAATACATGCAAAATAACTACAACAATGTTCCGTAGGAATTCAACTGGATGCGTCCAGTTCGTATCGATGAGTTTATCGATGTGCAGATCGACAAAATATTTTCCAAAAGATAATTCTACAGTGTCTCATTACAATGCTCCAATTGTACAAATTGTGGTGAAGTTGTTGATAAGTGCTCCAGTTTCAGTTTGTGCACATCTTTTGTGCTTAGGCTATGAGATTCAAGCATCAACATTAGGCATGTTGCCCACTCTTGCGTATCAGATATTCCAAAAGGTGTGTATTAGATAACAATCTTACTATTTTTCTATGTTTACTCAAAATTTTAATAGCCCTAAAAGAAAAAAAGCAAATGGAAAGATGAAATCGAAGAACCGATCTTCTGCGATTTTTAATTTACCGGTGAATGTTGTCACGTATACATTCTATGTAGAACTTAATCTCTCAAAGGGTGAAACCCTGTAAAAATTTAAACTAACAAAAGATAAACCATGCATAAAAACTTAAACTTTCAAAGGGTGATTAATGAACAAATTTAAACTAACAAGGAGTGCAAGGACGGATTCAGAATTTTTGTCAGGGGTTCAAAATTTACGATTTTTTTCAGGGGGTTCGAAATGATGCTTATTCTTAAAAAAATTTGATCTTATATTGTCATTTGTACAAAAAAAATTTCAAATACATGGACATTTTTGAAAAAAAGACAAATGTATGACCATTTTTGTAAAAAAATTCCAGGGGTTCAGCTACACCCCCTAAGTTCAAAACTTTATACGAGAAGTGTTTCTGATCAGAGTATTTTATTTACGGGTGGTAATCATTCAAGAAACACCACAAAACATCTTATCATACTACCAGAAGTGTTTCTGATCCAAGTACTTCATTTATGAGTGGTAACCTATCAAGAAAACTCCACAAAGCATCATAGCCGACTACGAGAAGTGTTTCTTCTTCGAGTACTTCATTTAAGGTGGTAACCTTTCAGTAAAACACCACGCAGAAATATAGAACACAACTCTAAGTGTTTCATGTATGAGTACTTCATTTATGCGTGGTAACCATTCAAGAACACATCACAAAGCAACTTATCCTACGACGAGAAGTGTTGCTGATCCGAGTACTTCATTTACGAGTGGTACCCATTCAAGAAAACACTACAAAACATCTTATCCTACTACGAGAAGTGTTTCTGATCCAAGTACTTCATTTATGGGTGTTTCTCATCCGAGTACTTCATTTACGGGTGGCAACCATTCAAGAAAGCACAACAAAACATCTTATCCTACTATGAGAAGTGTTTCTGATCCGAGTACTTCATTTACGGGCGGTAACATTCAAGAAAACACCACAAAATATCTTATCCTACTACCAAAAGTTTTTCTGATGTGAGTACTTCATTTATGGGTGGTAACCTTTCAAGAGAACTCCACAAAGCATCAAAGCCTACAATGAGAAGTGTTTATTCTTCGAGTACTTCATTTAAGGGTGGTAACCTTTCACTAAAATATAACAAACATGCATAGAATACCATCCTAAGTGCTTCATGTCCGAGTACTTAATTTATGAGTGTTAACTATGTTAGTTTGTAATAATCTAAAAGTCAATAATACGATAAATTATCATAAAGCTTTGTTCATGAATTGAGTGATTAATAAACTGTCATTTTGTTACCTTGAGTATTATTGAATTTATGAATCATCCTTTATCTGACTTGAGTCAATAACTAAAATTGTGAAACTTCATAATATAGATGATATATATTCTTAAAAGTCTCTAACCAAGGTAATTAGCAGAAACACTAACTTACCGTTACAAGATTAAAATGTGGATTAAAAAATGGTTAAGTTTTACAAACCATAGACATGAGATGTCGTTTTAATCACATGAATACATGTTAGAGGAACATGGTATTTGACAGACCTCGAATGAAACATTAAATGGAATTGTGTACGTGTATTAATGTTTTCATTCAGTGTTAGGTCTAAAGTATGAGGTTTCATCTTTCCTACTAAGAGATGTGTATGTGTGATTGTTTTCTAACGCTGTCGGTAAAACGCAATCATAACGGTAGCTTTTCAGTATACATAGCTTAGTTGAGGTAGTGATGGTTTACTGAAAGTACTATTGTCCCTCGTATCTTGATACGAGTTACAGTATCACTAGGCCCTTTGATAGAGTAAGATTATCTGCATGCAGTATAATTACAAGAGTAATTATATTTGATAAGTCTGCTCAAGATCGAGAAAAGATTAAGTTTGCAAGGATGACACACACCTGCCTTGAAACTAATTTGATACTATGAGACGAAAGAATTAACACCACTAAAATGTTTAGTGGATCGTGATATTGCATAAGTACAACATCGTCTGTATAATTGGATGGTCATAGCGCAGATGTCAGATGCCTCATATGATTATAAAAATTAAAATGGTTTTAATTCTATTTTCCAACAAAACACAGAACCTATTGGGTCACACCGCATATGAGCTAATCAGAGAATCTTAATGATTAATTATAAATATGTTATAATTAATATTAAGATGGTTATAATTAATTATATATGATATGATTAAACTATATATGTCATATAAGATGACAAGCAAAAACAACGGTTGAATTTATAGACGTATACGATACGTTGTA
>CAXKVX010001664.1:27500-55324 GCA_964058865.1 Eleocharis quinqueflora | reverse complement strand
AGTAAAATTATATTTACAAATATAACAAGGGTTTGAATATTTGTAAATTTCCAGTGAGGTCCTGGGACCCCAATTTACATCGTGGCTCCGCCACTGATTACTAAGGATGGACGCTTCGCCAACGACACGTTGTACGTGTATCGGGAATTATTTTCATCGTGGGTCTAAGTTTGAGCCAGTTTAAAAGTTATAGTTTAGGAGCTTTAAAAAATACTAAAAATTGACTGAGGGGGTTCTTGTTAGTAGCGCCTCAAAATTGCATTCAATATTTTATTATTCTTTCATCTTTCTTCTTTGTCTAGGTTAGTGTTTTGACAAAATCCGTACGGGTCAACCCGCCCCGCGTCCGCCTGCCCCCGTCGCCCGCCCGGACCCGCCCGTGGACCCAACCCGTGCCCGCCCGTACTCATGCCAAGGGCGGGTTTCATACGGGTTAGGGTCGCTCCATCGAAATTTTGCCCGTGGTAACCCGTCCCTTTCCAACCCGTCCTTAACCCGCCCCCGTCCGTGCCCGTGACCCGTGCACACCCGTCCCGTGACTCGTAACCCGTCATAACCCGCATGTAACCCGTTTTAACAATTCGTTACGAGTTTGAGAAGCCTAAAATAATAAAGTTATACAAAAATATTAAATTTTTTTTACAATTATTAACACTTGGAATATTTTTGCAATTTTTTAGTTAATGTAGAATTTTAGAATTCTAATTTAAAAAATAATTTTGAAAATTTTATGTATTTTTTTCCAATTTTTTTGGAACTTTTTTGTTTTTTTTTGGAATTTGGAAATTTTCGAATTAAAAAAATAATAAATTCGTGACCCGCTCCGTCCCAACCCGCCCCGTCCCAACCCGTCCCGCCCAACCCGACGGGCCAAAGGGCGAGTTAGGGTCATCATCCAAACTCAACCCGTCCTTAACCCGCCCCGTTAAACCCGTCTGACCCATACAACCCGTGACCCGAGCAACCCGTGCTCGTGCCCGCCCATACCCGCCCGTTTGGTAAACACTAGTCTAGGTCCATTTAAGTATAAAAAATAATGAATTATTGTTTGTCATGTTCCTAAGAAGTTGAAATAATTTTGATTCTTTCAGATAAATTTACAGTTGAAATTTATCTAGAGACATATTTGTTAATTGCACTTTTATTTTCTACACACTACAAAAAAAATACAAGTTAAAAACGGAAAAATAATAAAATAATAAATTTTTTTTAGAGATACTATTGTTAATAGAATCTCCGATTATTTACATAACTTTTAAGAAGTTTTATGCTATAACTTTTAAGCCGATTCAAACTTAGGCTATTCTGAGAATGATCTCGTGTACCGGCTATTTCCAACCTCCTCTCTAGCTTTTATGCTCTATCGTCTCCATTGTGGACCCACTTGCAGTGTCAATCCCACTTTAAATGACCTTAGCTCTTGGGCTTGTTCACTGACGGGACTACGGGAAACAACCCAATTTTGTTTAATTCCTTGACTGAGTCAAAATTGGCTACGATAACTCTCAAATTATGTTTTGATGCTGACTGCTAGGCTTGTCAAACGAAAGGAAAGTTTCGTTTTAACGTTTCAATTCGTCTGGACGAAAAGTTAAACAAAATGGTTTTCTTTTTCATTTCAAAAACGAAACATTAAACAAAAACAAAATTATTTCTTCCCAATGTATTTTTCGTGAAATTTTACGTTTCGTGCAGACAAAACGCTAAATAAAATTGTTTATTCAACAAACGAAACAACAAAATTTCGCTAATGTTTTGTAAATTTGACAGGCCTACTGACTGATGTCGACTTCACAATATCCGAACATTAATTGGGGAGTTGATATAGAGCCTAAAACCACGCTTGAGAATGGAGTTCGACATTTCATGTCGTGTTTTAGACTGCCAAGATGGGTAACCAACAAAATTGACCGGGTCACACGAGATTTCATGTGGGCTCATTCTGGCGGAGGTAACCGTGGGGTTCACCTAATCAACTAGAATACAACATGTATCCCAAAACACTGGGGTGGTCTAGGAATCAAACAGTTGCAGACGCATAATGTGGCACTCTTACTCAAATGTTGGTGGAAATTATATAGCCAGACTAACTCGTTGTGGGCAAAGATTGCAAGTAGGATATACTCGATACAAACAGCAGACATTGGACTGAAATTTTGGAAAAAGAAAGGCTTATTTTTCTGGGGAGCGTTGCAAGCAATCATGCCAGTTTTCCTATGGTCTACGTATTGGCAAATTGGAACAGGGGAGTCCATTTCATTTTGGAAAGACTCCTAGGCTGAACATCCGCTGCTGTCATATGGTGCCCCGATGCAAGGGGTCTGCTTGCCGAGGATCTCACTTAGAGATGCTATACCGATTATTCACCAATTACTGCCTCAACCAGCAAACTTGAGAGAGTCAACAGCCCTAGACTGTGCAGCTATGGGATTGTCAGCTCAGGATGAAGATAGGCTAGTATGGAAGTGGGAAACCTCGGGGATGTTCACACCTAAATCCATGTACAACATGATGACATGCTTCTCGGAAGTCAAGCCTCACTGGCGCTGGCTTTGGAAGGCAAAAGCACCACCCTCGGTAAGAATGTTTGGATATTTCATGATGCAGGGGAGATTGCTGACCCATGATGTCATGCAACGAAGAAACATTACCTGCCCGTTACAATGTGTGCTATGTTCAAACTGCTCAGTAGAGTCAGCTGATCACCTATTTCTCATGTGTCAGTGCGCAACACAAGTGTGGTCAACCATGCAGCGTCAACTGGGGTTCTGCATAGTTACACCACGGCCACTGCACGACGTGCAGACACTATACAGGGAAGCCTGAGGTCGCATGAGATATAGTCAAACAAAACTACGACTCTGGGAAGCAGCGTTCTTGGCTACAACATATAGCATCTGGAGGTATAGGAATTCCACAATTTTCCAAGATGGTCAAGCGGTCACAACATCGGGACAGCTGGCACAGAGGGCGCTATCAGATGTGCTGCTGTGGATGAAGCATGTTGAGGGATAAAGCAAGTATATGGGAGCGCTAGCTGTCTCTGATGTAGGAAGTAGAGTTTATTAGGAGGATATCAGAAATCAGAAATGAGGATACGATGTAACTGATGTATCTAGGATGTTTTTTTGGTTTTTCTTTGTAATAAAAAGCTTGACAGCTACTGTCAAGAGTTTCAAAAAAGAGAATGGAGTTCGACATCGGTTGGCACCTGAGGCAGCCTTTTTCTCGTCCTTTAAGCTCCAACCCAACAAATGTAAAGCCGCGAGTTTTAAGTCCTTATTTTGTGTCAGGTCTCAATCATATTTTTAGTTTGACAGAGATACAATCTGAGGTTCTAAAACATAAAGTTAATTGTTATATAATAATGTGAAGCAGCTTTGATTCACCAATTATTATTTTCGTTCCTTTATAAATTGTTACTTTATTCAAAGAAAAAATGCATTACAATTTGTTGCTTCTTGCGTAAAGTTTATTTAATTGAAAGTAAATTTGTTGCCAGGCTCATATTCCTTGGACCTGTTTACCAAATCAACATGAAATTTGAAACATCAAATATGAAACATAATTCTTTTGGTTACATGTGAGGCCGAGTCACAATCTTGTTCCACATTTTCAATAAGCACATAAGAGCTAGGATTAATTAATAATTAATCATAAGGAAATTTCAGTAACATTTTCCCATTTGTTCTCCAATATTATAACATTAATTGGAGAACTAAATGGGAAAAGCTGTCGAAATTTTCTTCAAATCTTAAATCTACGCTAATATTATGTTCATTTTCCGGGTAAGACCAACAATTATCCAAATGATCAAATCACCAAATTAATCTCAAAACTCCAATTGCTCAAATCACCAAAAAAATTCCTAATCAAACTGAAAAGAACATGTATCATATGGCTAATTGATCAAACTGAAAAAGAACACATATCAGATATCTCGCCGGGATCATATTGCATCCAGTCCGGGCTCGGGAAAGAATTGATGAATAACTCGATGACGTTCGATCTTGTGGCACCAGAGAGCGTCTTCTCCACCACCATACGCCACATTTCGTTCTCACGTATAGGCAGCGGAATGAAAAAGTGGTGACCAAGCGTGCCGGCATTCCACCTAGCATGAACACTTATGCTATATTTCTCCTCGTCTGTCCGAGTGAGTTGAAATATTTTCCTTTTGAGCTCATCAAAGGTAATGTCTTCTTCCATTAGATCTGCAGTTGATGGTGATTTGTTGTAGGTTGCGCCAAATGCTCCATTTTCAATAGCACCACCAGTGTATATATTGATTAGGATCATTTCTGAAGGGGTTTGAATAATATTTTGGTGTAGATCGAGTATTATATATATATGTAGGCGTTAGCTAAGTTCTTATAAATTCTCTACTTTTTTCGTGTTTTATTTTAAGTTAACAAACTTAGTTAGATTAATATAAATGTATTATCCTAATTATATATTGTAAAGATAATTAAGGTGAAACATTGATATTTTGAGAGAGAGAGAGAGATGACAGAACAAGAATATCGCATGGTGTACAATTAGAAAACTTTAATTAAGCAATATCTAATGAAAGAGTATTTCAATTGATTTACTATACTTTTAATGTTTAATAAGCAAAATTTCTTCATATAAGAAGTTTATTTTATTATAATGTTGAATATTTTTGGAAAATCAAAACAAAATCAATGCGTCATGTTTGATTTTGTTTAATCTAATTTATATATCATTTATTTTTAGAAAAAGATAACCAAACCTGGTAAATTTTGTGACTAAAATCACAATAGAAATTTATAATTTAAAATTAGAATATTATTTAACTTTGTTATAAAATTTAGATTGTGCATCAAATAGAATAGCATAATTGGAATTACGAAATTTCCATTTATAATCAAAAGATAATAAAATATGATCCATCAATAATGTACTAATATTATTTATCACAAGCTACTCTCAATGTAATTCGTCGAACAGACAACAAGTCGTCACGAATCGACTTTAAAATCAAGCTTAATTTATGGTATTCCTGCCATATGGTTATTTATGGTATTCCATTTCCTATAATTTATAAGTGAGTCTTAAGGTTATTTGTGTTAGAAACTCCAGTATGTACTCTTAAGATTCAATTATTTTATTTAATTTGCATTTAGATAAATCAATCTGTTATTTTGTCAATTTGTCTTCTATTTTCTGTCATGTGTCGTGTTGGAAGGATTTCTTGTATCATAGAAAATAATTTGCTGGCGGAAAAGGGTGTTTTTGGGTTATTTCTACACATTTCAGGGTTATTCCAGATAAATTCCAGTCCTAAAAGCAGTTTTCTTCATATATTGATAAACTACAGTGACTAATGTGTAAAACTTCGGATCTGACAAGGTTTGGGGGCTGAACTGTAAAGAAAATTTAAATTTGGTTAGAAAATTTAAATTTGGTTAGAAAATAATCCTTGGACAGGGACTGATTTGCAACAGAACACAATTTTTTGCGAAACGGTTAGAAGGGTATATGATAGAAGGGTAATTTTGACTTTACACATCATGCTGAATATTTTAATATAATCTTGCATTTGCTATTCTCACTATCTTTTTGCCAAACGGATTTTTTACTCTTCCGAATAATAAAAAATATCATCTTCTACCACTCTTTCAAAATCACACTATTTTCTTCTTACCACTCTTCTATCACTCTTCTGATGGTATTTCTTGATTTGCCAAACGGACCCTAAAAGTATAGAGATCATCCCAACACTCGTACACAATAGCAATATTAAAATTCAAGCAACAAAATATAAAGGATTAAACCAAAATCTAAACAAAGGAGCTTCCATTGCTCACTATGGACCAGTTAATTGTCCCTAGCTGGAACCTGATGCTCTAGATCATTTTCCAGACTTTGAAAGCTTGCCTCCAATCAAGATTTAGTTCATGTCCACTAAAAAAATAAAAGCCACATTATAATATAAAGAAGCCATAAAAATCCTCTAACCCGTTGAAAACATACTTTGTTTCAATTTTTTTTTTTTTTTTTTTTTGGATTCGTTGCCCGTAGGCCTTTGTTTCTATTTAACCAAACAACCCAATAAAATATTGCAATCAAACATTGAACATGATTTCTAATATCCTTGGGCAAAAGTAAAGTTGAACCCCATAAAGCACTCATAGAAGATAAACAAAAAACACAATGAAATGGATTAAACATATTAAATAATTTTCAAAACACATTGTGCTGCTCACAATGAATAAATAGATGATCAATATCTTCATTAGTAAAAGAAAATGCACAAGTAGTATCACCTCCATCCCTTCAAGACTAATTTATCCTTTGTATTTATTTTGTATTTAAGAACTAATCACAAAAAATCTTAACCGGATTTGTAAACCCCAAATAGAATGCTCTTAAGGTATTAAAACACCCCTAAAATTTAAATGTAGATACAAACTATTAACTGAGTTTTCTCAGAAGACGTTAAACCCCAAACCACCTCATCTTGTGTTTTATGATAAGTAAAAATTATTTATTTGTCACTCCAAAGTTTGAAAATTAGCAAAATACCACTACAATGTTTAAAATTGGCAAATTATCATTAAATTTGTAATAAAAATATTATCCTGTCGTTACTATCATATAAAGTTAATTTAGAAAAACTTTTTAAATGGCCAAATGCCCAAAATTATTTTTACAAGCACATAGTGTTTCCTGAACAAACATACCCTGGCACCAACTCGTCAGTCAATCCTCTCTTACTTTTCCACAATGACACTTGGTTTGCTACTGTTCTGCCCAGAATCATGCTGTCGTCGTTTACCTTCAAACAAATATAAAACATGAAAATGAATCTTAAATACACAACAATTGGTTTTACTTCTATTTTCTGAGATTAGATAGATCACCTGAGACTCAGAGGAAAGAGGTGCTTGGGTTCTTTTGGAAGCTTGCATCTGGATGTAATATTCCTTGAACTCTACTGGGCAGTTCCTAACAAACTCTACCATATTTTCCTTATCTCTATGTAATTGTGGTTATAAAATAAAATTCAAATTTGCTTAAACATAAACAAACAAAAAAATAATAAAACCAACATGCATGTAATAAATGCCCGAAAGCACAAGGCAGTACCTGAATATAAAGCTTCTTCCAAGCACTTGCCTGAAAATTGCCAGTCGTGGATGTTGCTCCCCACCTCATACAATACCTACAAATTGAAAGAAAAATAATTGTTTCAGCAAAGCTACAATCATTTCAATCCCATATATGCAAAAAGGTAAACCAACGTTTCTCCTTACAATCGTCGCCTGAGTGTTTCACCAAAAGCAACAAAGCTCATGAACTGGCAGACATGTATGCATGATATCAGATCCTACAAAATAACCTACAAAATCATTCTTCTATCATCACTAAAATTTGATTTTTAAGCTTTCCTTTATGAAATTCAGCTTGTACGCAATTCAAGTGTTTCACCTCGGAAGAAAGGAACTTGAATATATGATGGAACAATTCGAGGGGGTATTTTGCTAAAAAGCCCCATGTCAATCTGCGCACAAGAGCTCTCTCCCTTTTCCAATCGCTGCTTCCTGAGCGACCTCTCTTCATCATTTGCGTCTTCGTAGTTCGTCCTGCCCAATCAGTAAAACAAATCGATTAACGCCAATTTACGAAAAGAAATAAGAAACCTCTCATGAAATCCCCAAAACTGGAGAGGAGGAAGAACAATAAAAGGCATCACCTGATCGAAGTTTAGCTCCTATTCGAGCAAGCTCGCAAGGAGCTCGTCGTCACGGTCTACGATTTCGTCGGCCATGAACACTAGTCCCACATGTCAGATGACTCATCATGAAACACGGAGTGAGAGGAGGGGAGAGGATCGGAGAAGAGTATTTGGGGGTATTTAGTAGGTTATGTATTTTTAAATTAATTTTATATGATAGTAATAGCAGAATGAAATCTGATTAGAAATTTAATGATAATTTGTTAATTTTAAACTTTATAATTGTATTTTGTTAATTTTTAAAATTTGGAGTGATAAATAAATAATTTTCCTTATGATAATAGTATAAATAGACGACAATCTAGTTATATCATTACTTAGGAGACCTAAATAAATACTCAGAATGGTATATTGAAAATAAGTTTTATAAAAATATTTTTATTCTTAAAAACATATTTATTTGAACAAATAGCTATAGTGTTGACAACAAAAGAAATAACAATTAAGATTAAGTACATATGATTTTGTATTTACACTAAACCAGAAAATTATAAAGAAATGACATTAAGCATAACTAGAAATAAAGTTACCCGTATACCAAATGACTCACTACACATTAGGATATAGATTTCATCCAAAACAGATCTTATGCGGCAAATCCCATAATTCTGTAATTTCTCTCTACTTCCGAAATCAATGTTTTTAAAACTGGACCGGAGGTCGACCGGGAAACCTCTGGATCAACGGTTCAATGGTCGGACTGTTGGATCAATCGGTTAAATCCCTGATTTTCTTTATTTTGATCTCTTTCTGTGGTCCATGAATATTCAATTTCATGATCAGAATATGCATCATCTAAATTCACGAATTCCTCTACAAAAAAATTACAAAGCAATAATATAAATATAATTTTAAAAATAACTTCATAATAAAACGTGCTTCTAATGCACGAGTTGGTAACAGTACACAAGTAGGTACAGTTGTGTTTTGTACCAGTATATTGCAAATTTGTAACTGGGAAATTTTGAATGAGAAATGAAATACCTACTCCTTGTGAAGAATTAAAAGAAATTAAACTATAAAATAAATGATACATAAGATAAAAAAAAAGGAACATATCCATTCATCTTTCATTCTAATTTTACCAAACGAAATATGTATTTCTGTTTTTAGAAAAAAAACAATTGAACACACCATTATATTATAAACATAACATGCAAAATAGAGTCCGTTTTACTGGCAGTATGTCCAATTAGGATAAGGGATCTATCAAAATGCATATTTATACCGTATTGTTATGAAACCAAAACGATTTGAGGAGAGGGGAAAGAAATCAACCAAAACAAGAAATACGAAGAGAGGATCAAAGTTACGAAGCGAAGCTTTGAAAGTCACTATATCGGAGTTAAAAACGGTTTTTCTTCGTAAATGATGTACTGTTTTTTTTTTTTAAAAACTGGCCAATTAAACCGGTTTTAGCGGAGTCATATGCATGTCCGCTATTCTGTGCAAACATATTTTGTGATTAGTTACAAACCCGTGTTTTTCTTTTTCTCCAAGAGATTGATGATGAGTGGAGGATCTTCCAATAATTTGTACTTAAATGCTTAATTTTTTCTTTTTGCTTGTCTTAAAACGCTTCCTTTAAAAGCGGGTTGTATAAGGGATTCACTATTGAAGGCTTTTATATCGGATGGTGCCAACGCTCCTCTATAAAATGTTTGCTCCCACGAATCACCATACAACTCAAATCCGGCCGTCAATTCTTGTCAATTCGACGCTCCATAAAATCCAATGCTCCCACGGATTAAGACACCATTTTTCTTTCAATTTTTTGTTCTCTATATAAACATCAACTCTCCATCATTCTTTCTTCACAAAAATATTTCCTCATTTTTCTTCTTTCCAAAAAAATATTCTCTCATTCGACCTTCTTCCCACAACAGTTTAATAGCGAATGTGGTCAGAACCTCGCTATAAAATGTGTCTTTTAATAGCGAATGCTTGATTGGATCCGCTATTAAAAGATACCTTCTAATAGTGGGTTGTAGAGCTTTTTTTTTAAACAAGCAGAGAGCGCCTGCCACTTTCATTTTCATATAAAAAAAAGTACAAATTGTAACAACCCAAACAACCCAAACATCATTACTATCTAATCCCTACTCTATTCTATATTTATAGAGCATAAAACTAAAAACATTTGCAAAAATCAAAATCCCCTAATCAACGTGAAAATCTCTAAGTAGAAATTACAAAATATGAGTATATTCCCTAGTTCCTAGGCTCCATCTGCACACCACAATTTTGTTGTTGCATCTCTCTAATCATAATCAACGGCACATATCCAATCTCAGCTCGTACTGCACCTCTTTGTACCAGCAGCCCCATAATCAGATAGGTCGAATCAGAAGCAATCACTGTCATCCCTTTTTACTGGTACGCCATCTCGTACCAGCAGCCCTTTTGATTTCCCCGTGTACCATATCAGACCTATCTGATTATGTCAGACCTTAGAAAATCGCATTCACCATCGAATCCAGTCCCCTCTCGTGTGCCTCAACCTTCACCATAATCACACCCTAGCCCCAACCAGGGCTGATCTCGAAATCTCTCTTTCTCCCAATTTGAACTGAGAGATTTGTCACCCTAGACTATCGAAATCACTGCCTTGATCGTCGGACAAGATTCAACTTCATCTCAGCAATAGATCAGAAAGTCATGGTCGATTCGAAGCCAACCACGATCTCAGATAGGGGTAAGATCTGGCTTAGGTCTCAGGTCAACGACCTTATGCAGTGCTGGCTGATATCTACTGTCTGTACCAGTCGAACGGCTCAATATCAGCTGATTTTCCCGTACCAAATCTAACTCAGTACCAGCTAGCACCCCTATATAATCTGGGAACCACTAAAATCATCTGGTACTATCTTCGACTGAAATATTCCCAGCAGTCGATCAGCCAGCACCCCTACCCTGTACCAGTTGATCGCCACCTCTGTATCAGCCTCATCAGCCTGAAGTATCTCAGCACAGTACCCTTGTACCAGCACAAGTTGTCGGAGCCTACTGCGATTTGCACCTGACCTGTACCTGTAGATAGAACCAGATCACACCCGTCGTCACTGAATCAGATCATCGCAATATCACATCTCAGAGATCAACAAGACTAAGCTAATCCCTTTTGCTCAACCTTGATCTGGCCTCAACTCTCGATCTGATCTGAAAATATGAATGTTCATCAAATCGATCTAGTCTCAGTCGTATACATCTTTGTTTGCTCGATCTTCTTGACGTCTCAGCACAAGATCTAGACCTAGCCTCGATTACAACTGATCTCACGACCGACCCCTCGTCCAATCTGATTCGAGAGATCTGTTAACCTAGACTGTCGGAGTCTTGACCATAATCGTCGGCCAAGACTCGAAATCATCTCAGCAATCGAGTCTGAGACTCAAGTTCGATCCGAGGCCAATAGATCTCGAAAAGAATTTCGATCACTGTCCCAGGCATTTCGAGATCTCAGACAGGAATCATCTTGATTCACAGACCAAGCTCGGCCTCTTCCACAATCGATCTTCCCTATCTCCACTTACGAAGCTAGGGAGGGAGGAGGGGGTTGTAGAGCTTTTAATAACCCCTTTAGTAACCATCCTACCACCCGCTATTAAAGGAAAATCTATAATAGTGTATTTTCATTTACTGTAGCACCGGAAGTATTACACACGGAAAATTTTCATAGAGGGCCAAGCAACAAAGAATTTCAACAGATAAAGCCAGAGGCACCCTAATAATTGCACAGAGGGCCAAGGGCGCGACTAATAGTCGCGCCCCTAAGAGATTCGATTTATTTTGCTGAATTTAAGGCAGTTTGCAGTGCATTAACCAGTTGTGGGCCCTACATGTCAGGGGCGCGACTAATACATGCGGCCCTGACATTTTGTGCATTTTTTTCTATTTATACACATTTTAATAATTATATTAAAATAGTAATTTTAAATGCACTTATTCTATTTATTATTAATAGATGTGATAATATATTAAATATAAATATTATAAATAGATGTGATAATATATTAAATATAATTGTTATATATTTAATATAAGTAATGATATATTTAATGAAGTAATAAAATATTTAATATAAGTAATGATATATTTAATATCAGTAATAATATATTTAAAATAAGTAATAATAGATTTATATTGAATAAGTAATAATATATTTAATAGAATTAATAAATATAAGAACTAATATAATAAAGATATTAGTACATTATAAAATATATTATTACAAATAAAAATATTAGAAGTAATAAATAGAAGTTATTAAATATATTAAACTTAGTTATTATAAATATTTAGTTAGTAATTATTAAAAATAGAAACAATAATAGATTAAAGTGTTTTTTATTATAAGTAGAAAGGTTCATACCCTATTAATACTAAAGATGTTGCAACTATTTCGAGAAATACAAATGGTCCAGTGGTAGGGAGGTTTGAATAGAGCCGCTGAGTTTGTGTGAGGGCATGGGTTCGAACCCCCCTCCCTACCATTTTTTCGGATTTAAATAGGGGCGCATGTATTAATCGCGCCCCTAAGTGCTGAAACAATTCCAGAGAGCTTTTGTTCTGTTCAGCACTTAGGAGCGCGATTAATACATGTGCTCCTATACACTCAAAATTACAAGACAATTAAACAAGTTTGAAACAAGGCTTTTATTGTTAGCTTGTTTTTTGTTTAATTTTCATTTTTCTAAATGCATTACAAGGCAATTAAACAAGTTTGAAAAAAGTTTTGTCATTCTTTAAGTTTGAAACAAGTGTTTGAAACAATCTTTTTTTGTTTACTTTTCATTTTTCAAAATGCATTACAAGGCACATAACAAGTTTTCAACATCGAAATAATTAAACAAGCAACATAAAAAGTAATTAAAGCAACATATCAAGTAATTAAACAAGCAACAAAACAAGTTTTCAACATCGATCTAATTAAAAAAGTTATTAAACAATTAAACAAGTTTTCAACATAACAAGTCTCAAAATAGCACAAACATAAAAACATACATCAAACATGCATCGATCTAATAATATCAACCCATTACCTACCCCGACGACCCCGACCGCGGCCACGCGTATCATAAGCGGAAGGGGTATAAGCACTAGGCGCTCGAGCCATCCTAGTAGTGCGCCGTAAAGCAATGATGCCCTCGTCTTCATCATCAGGATTGTGTGCTTGGCTCGAAGGGCCAAACACGTACTCGGATGCACGGTCCACCGCGTCCTCTACGGTACGCTCAACATTTGGTTCCGATTGGGCGGCTCCGGATCCTTGGCCGGGTTCCCATACTCTGCCCTGTGATAGATGTGAGTAAGGAGGGTGAAATAGTGGCGCCTCGGGCATCTGACTCGCTTGCTCATCACCCACCAATTGACCCAACCAGTCGTAGTGCTCTGGCTGGATGCGCAACCCCTCGGCTATGGATGGCTCCAAGTCCTCATCCCTCAAGCCATGCCCCAACATCAGGTTGCGGAAGACGACTCCTTGGTCGACGTTTTCGATGTTTCCGCGACATTTCTCGCGAAAGTCTTGAAGACACTATTGACGCTTTGTGCAATCACACCAATCGCTTCCCTAGCGAGTGTTAAGTTGCGAAGCACCTGATTAAACAATTTAGTTAGTACTTTATGTTTTTTAAAGTTTAAATTGAAGGAAAAAGGCAATGAATTTACCGTTCGTTGCACAACTTCGCCTTGCATGTTGAAGGTTCGCTCAACTTCACGCCCTTGATGTGCAATCGGGTTGAAGGCATTTCTTGCGGTTGTACCTCTCCAGTAGACGGTGCGCATGCCTTCCCGGTTGAACCATGCTAAGTAATGGTCCTAAGGGCCGTTCATGAAACCGTTCCCCAAATCAATTGTATTAGCCAACGATTCCCTCAAGTATGAATGTACCCCTCGTGATAAATCTCCCAATCACGCCCCTCAGATTTTTTGTTGTGGCATACCTTATGAAGGCGCTTGCAATCAGGATGCGGCAATGGAGGCTGCACTTCGACTTGGAAAGATAATTGCCGCGCGACTCTAGCAGGATCGTGCCACTCGACAATCCAGAAAAATATAATTGGTCCCCGATAATGAAAAAGACTCATATGATCTTGATCATTACATATCGGGGGCAACATAGCCACCACATCTTCATCGTACGGCCACCATTCTGGACCATTCTAATCGAGATGCTCGAGTCGCCACCTATATAATTTTCAATAATGTTAGAATATATAGTTATTACGAAAATTGGAGAGGTTAAAATAGTCAGAAATTACCTGTAGAGAGTGATACTCCTATGCGGCTCATCGTCGTAGTTGTGCGTCGGGCCCATCCATCTCACCCCGTATGGCATGTCACCGGGCAAATCCTTCGCTCTCGGATGCCCAATTAGGAGCCTCGTCCACACCCACATCTGTAGTAACATCGAAGGACCCTTAATTTGCTTGTGACTCCTGTCTGATGCATCGCATAAAGCACGATACAAACGTGCTAGCACCGCCGAGCCCCAACTATACCTCGGTGGATCATGGATGTTTCTTAAGAACTGAATGAATATCATTTGTATGTAACCGGACTGGTCCGGAAACATAACAGTAGATAAGAGGTCCAACATGTATGCTCGTGCATACATGTCTATCTCCTCGGGTGGGGCATTGGGAGGTAATCTTGCCTTCAAATGTCGTCTATCACCGGGGCCTTCTCTTTGTGGCTGCCAAGGTTCACGCAACCAATCTTGTCGCATGTGGAAATGACCCGACGACCTCCTAAAGGTTTGCCACTCAACTCGCCCAAACAACTCCATGAAGTCCTCCTCCCAATCTTGATCCACATCGCCTGTCACGGGTAGCCCGTCCAACGGTAAACCCCATACATCAACACATCTTCCATTGTGATCGACAACTCACCCATTGGAAAATGGAAGGAATGTGTTTCCGGTCTCCATCTCTCAGCAACCGCAGTTATTAGGTCACGATCTACCTTAATGGTTCCCAACCGAGCGAGATGGTTAAGATGAAATCGCTCAAGAATTGGAGCAATTTGGTCGTCGTACATGAACGACATTGATCCGGCCTTGGTCTCCATAACAAAGGTTGGCTATTAACACATATATGAACATGTTTTATTTATGAAACAAAATTAAAATTGCGAAATTGAAAATAAAACAATATAGCTATTTTTTTACCTCATCATAAGCCCGGTTGGATGCATGTGTTGGGTTGAGAGCTCGTAGTAGAGACCCAACGTACGGAATGTCGCGTGGAGGAGACAAATCGCCTTTACCTCGACCACCCCTACCGGCTCGGCCTCGACCTCTACCACCTCTAATTGTCATTACTATATTAATTCAACAATAATCAACAATTGGTACGATTAATCACCAATAATTCAACATGCAATAATCAACAATAATCAACAATACTACCATGTTAACACATATATGAACATGCAATTCAATTAATCACCAATAATTCAACAATAATCAACAATTGATACGATTGGTACGATCAAAGGGTACATATATTAACACATATATGAACATGCAATAATTCATATAAATGTACCTTGAATTCAACAATAATCAAATTAATCACCAATAATCACCAATAATCAACAATAATCACCAATAATTCAACAATAATCAAATTAATCACCAATAATTCATATAAATGTATAATAAACGATAAAGCTACAACTAAAGCAATTATAACCTACCACAATCAATAATAATCAACAAATACTACTAAAAACACAAAATTAATAGACATGCAACTAATATGTCTCAATTTTACAAAAGGGCCCAAAAATTACCTTAAATTGTAGAGGAAGATCTAGGAGAGGAGAAGGAGAGCAAGGAATCACAAATGAGAGCAAGGAGAGGAGAGGGAGAGAAAGATTTGGCAAAAATCTTGAAGAAGAAGGAGATTGAGAGGTAGGGAGTAGAGGGGGCGATTTTGAGAGAAAAAATATGTTAGGAGCGGGTTTGGAGAAGAAGAATAAAGGAAGGTTTTTTTTTTTGGTATTAATAGTATTAATAGCAGCAGAGACTAGGGGCGCATGTATTAATGGCGCCCCTAAGTGCTGAACAGAACAAAAGCTCTCTGGATGCTCTCTGGAATTGTTTCAACACTTAGGAACGCAATTAATACATGCGCCCCTATTTAAATCCGAAAAAATGGTAGGGAGGGGGGTTCGAACCCATGCCCTCACACAAACTCAGCGCCTCTATTCAAACCCCCCTATCACTGGACTATTTGTATTTCTCGAAATAGTTGCAACATCTTTAGTATTAATAGGGTATGAACCTTTGTATTTATAATAAAAAACACTTTAATCTATTATTATTTCTATTTTTAATAATTACTAACTAAATATATATAATAACTAAGTTTAATATATTTAATAACTCCTATTTATTACTTCTAATATTTTTATTTGTAATAATATTTTTATTAATGTAATAATATTTTTAATATATTTAATAATGTAATAATATTTTTAATATATTTATTAATTTCATAACTAAGTTTAATATATTTAATATTTAAAAATGTACTAATATTTTTAATATATTAGTTCTTATATTTATTAATTCTATTAAATATATTATTACTGATATTAAATATATCATTACTTATATTAAATATTTTATTACTTAATTAAATATATCATTACTTATATTAAATATATAATAATTATATTTAATATATTATCACATCTATTTATAATATTTATATTTAATATATTATCACATTTATTAATAATAAATAGAATAAGTGCATTTAAAATTACTATTTTAATATAATTATTAAAATGTGTATAAATATAAAAAAATAAAAAAAATGTCAGGAGCGCATGTATTAGTCGCGCCCCTGACATGTAGGGCCCACAGCTGATTAATGCACTGCAAACTTCCTTGAATTCAGCAAAATAAATGAAATCTCTATGAAAATTTTCCATTACACACAGGTAGATTCTCTTCAAATGGCCTCAGCTCTTGGGCCTTTTTAACTCCCAAATTATGTTTCGATGCTGACTGCTGTCGACTTCACAATATCCGAGCACTAATTAGGGAGTCAATCTAGAGTCTAAAACCACGCTTGAGAATAGAGTTCAACATCCATTGGCACCTGAGACGGCCTTTCTTTCGTCCCTTAAGCCCCAACCCAACAAATGTAAAGCCGCAATTGGTCTGCTTTGACAAATATGTATTTGATCAGGGAGAATGGTTTGAAGAAAAATTTGAGGAACGAGGAGACCATGGAAGTTTTTTAGTGATTAGAAGGAGGGTCTGTGTGCCAAATTCTGTAACATGTTGGAATTCTGTAAGTCTTTTGTGCAGAAAACACAAATTTGATAATGCATCGGAGGTGTGTGATGATTGGCTCATGAGAAGTACAATGCCAGATCTTGGTACAGTGAAGGCTTTGGATATGCGGCTGGTGAACGGAAAGAAGAAGAGAGCAGCAACACGGGCTGTTACTGGGTTGAGGCACAAATTCGCTAAGGAGTTTGATGTCACTTGGAAGTTGATACACTACATGACATGTACGTACTTAGTTGTCGTGTGTATCGTTTCTGCTAAGTAGGAAACAAGTATTTAGTGTCCGACGTAATTATGTCATATATGCTGACAAGAGAGGATCTCGAGTCTCGACTTGGGTGCGACCAAGCCGTGTTTGATTACATGGGAATCTTGACTTGGGTTCGGTCTAGCCGTGGGCCGTGGCCTAATTTGATTGCAAGGGAATCTCCTCCTTGGTTAGGCACACCAAGCTGAGATTAATTGCAAGGATATCTAGAGACTTGGGTTAGGCAAAGCTAGTTCGAGTTTGATTTATTAATGTTTGCAGGCTATTGCAGTCCGTTCTTGGAAACGGTTCATGTGACTGGATTATATTTGTGGTCACTTTCTTTTATGGTAGTTGATTAGGATATATTGATACTATATATATAGGTACCAGGATGCAGTACCATTTCTACTTGGATGGCGGTACCATTTCTTTTATGGTAGTTGATTAGGATATATTGATACTAAATTAATTAACTGTAGCCATGTTTTGTATGTCGTTTATGAAAAAAATTACATCAACACACACCTTCGTCAAAACATTTGGTCAGTCGTTCTGAAATTTTACACTGATTTAAATTAATTAATTTACTTATTAACTCTACTGTTAACGTCTGCTTTGATTAATTATCTTTATTTCATCACTGATCAATACAGAATACCAAGACTGAGTTTCAGCATCATTTTAACTGGGCATAAGTTTTTTTTGTTGTTGAGAAAAGTAGGCTTGGCCTACTTAGAAGGCATAAGGTTTGAAACACGAAGAGAATTGCAAATCTCTAGTTAATGTTTCACATATTGTACTGGTACATTAGTCTTTCTAATTAATGACTCGTATTATGCTCTGGTAACTTTGTGCTATGTTTAAAGTTTATCAGTAGAACAATTACTTTTTACATTTTTAATGCAAAATTCTTCTTAGTGTGAAAAAGAAACAAACAAGAAACAAACTAAAAATCAAGATTGGAGAAACGAGAAAGGAAGATTCAGAATTTTGTCTCACTATTTCATATATTACTTGTCAAGAAAAGACAAGATATCAAAATCAGCACACAAAGAAAAAAAACAAGAAGAAGACAATCATAGAACATAAACACAGAACCAGCTTCTTTTGAACTTTTTGTGCAAAAACAGGCTTTTTCATGCTTTACTAAATGGGTAGGTTCATGGAGAAGTCCTGCCGAGCTCCACTCTCTCCCTGGATATAGCGGTGTCTTGCTCCATTATCACTGCAGGTGAAGCCATGTAATACTGGGTCGTATCAACAGATACATCTGGTTGGTGCTCCTTTGTCGCTTTGGTTGCTTTCTTGGCGCGCTGATTCCTCGCAATGGTTGCATGTGGGCCATGCTCCGGCATCTGGCTCGAGCTCCTCTGTCGCTTTGGTCGCTTGTTTGGCGTGCTGTGCTCTGCAGAATCTCCGTCCTCCCCTCGAAGTGCCTCTTTTGTCTGACAACCTACGTGTGCCTGATGCTTAGCTGTTCCTGCACGCTCCACATTCGGTTGCGACTTCTCTCTGGGATCGATGAATAACTCAATTGCGCTCAATCTTGTGGCACCTGAAAGCGTCTTCTCCACCAAATGACGCCACTTGCAGTTGTTGTCTATAAGAAGCTCGATGTAATGGTAACAACCACCATCGGTGCTTGAGTTGTACCTGGCACTGATATTTATGCCAAATTCCTCTTCATTTATCCGAGTAAGTTGATATACTGCCCTTTTCAGCTCATCAAAGGTGATGTCTGCTTTTGCGAGGTATGAAGCCAATGGTGGTATGGCATATGTTACACCCATTGCTCCCATTACCACAGCACCGCCAGTGTATATCGCAAGAGGGAACTCTTTTTCTCTCTGGCTGCTCTTTTCAGGGGCAACAGACTGCTGTAATGTGGCCATGTTTCCAAAATCTGGCACAGGATGTTCAATTTTGGTTTGAAGGGGTTGTGCTCAATTGGAAATTGGTTAATTAGTTATAGGAGCTAATTAGCGAGTGAGAACCGCTGGGGTCCTGGAGTGCCTCTTATATAGGCGTCAAGACAAGATCTTGAAGAGTGAAGATTTATTTTTAATTTGGGATGCACTACCGTATAATGATTGGTTTAATTTATAATAGAGAAAATTTTATTTTGAAGTTTGAATTGATGAAGGCCAGCAAATTAGCCTTTAGACGCTTACACAACACACTTTATTCAATTTTGAAAAATACACAAAAAATTCATCCTGAGAATATTTTTTTCTTTAGGGGATTATATATAATAATGTATATTCTTTCTTTAGTGATGAATATCCTAAAAGAGTTTTTTTAATGGAACATATATACTCTTAACTGTTGAACTCGCGTGTTATATGCTTCATATTTTTCAAATTCAATATACGAAATAGAAGCCGGACCTACACATCGAAATGAAGTAAATCAAAGGCTGCTTCACATTATTATATATGAATATGAATTAATTGTCTATTTTGTTTTGTAAATTTACGACCATCACCATTAATTAATACAATATGACTGCAGGGAAATTTAAAAATATAAGTTTAAGTCCTTATTTTGTGTCAGGTCTCAATCATATTTTTAGTTGCACAGAGATACAATTTGAGGTTCTAAAACATAAAGTTAATTTTCTGAACCATATTCACAAATTATTTTTTTGTTCCTTTATCAATTGGTACTTTATTCAAAGAAAAAATGCATTACAATTTGTTGCTTCTTGCGTCTAGTTTATTTAATTGAAAGTAAAATTGTTGCCAGGCCCATATTCCTTGGACCTGTTTACCAAATCAACATGTAATAATAATAATAATAAGAGTTGCTATTATTATTTGAGGAGTATGTTCTTCACATATTATTAAAGAAAAGGAAATTGTAATATTAAAATATCCGTTAAGAACACACTTTATAAGAAATAAAAAAGTACTTAGGCCACTAGTTTATTTGCACAAATACGCATGTGATCATCAATTAACTAAATAATCTCAAGAGAAGTACATTATTTGACTATTCAAGTTATAGATACTTGACTGGTCAAGTAAAAAAAAAAAAAAAAGAACAATGTATGTCCAAAGCATTCTCTTGCGATTGAAATGGAATGACATCGGGCCATTAAAAACATGAAGAAATAAAAGACAATATTCATTTTTAATGTCGAATGAAATTCGTCTACTGTGCTTTTAGCTTTGAATCTCCAGAACAAATTCACATCCGGTGGTGAGGTGAAATATCAATTTAAGAGTTCACATAACTTCGAGATTTATGCAAGTGAATCTCGAAGTTATTTGAACTGTTGGATTAGTATTTAATTTTATGGAGTACTCCACCGAATATGAATTCCTCTAAAACAGAAATGTCTCCTTGCCTTCTCTCAACAAAAATCTAGGCACCTACTCACAACTTTCAAATTCAAAACACACTCTACTTCTTAATAGCTACTTTAAAAATCAAGCCTAGGCAAGTTCCTAGACTTGCTTATATGTAGTTCCGCCTATGCACTCGTTCATTATTGACGTTACCTAATCGCAACGTGAGAGAGATCAACAAGTTATTCAGCAGCCAGGCTAACCAATCCCAAGAGAGATGAGACAACACCACTGGCGGAGCCACTAAGGGACATTGTGGGTCACCTAGTCCATCCTGAAAAAAAAATTTATCATGTAATTGAATTTTTTTTCTGAAAAATATGTTTATAATTTGAAATTTTAAAAAAGTTGATTTTAAACTATCCTGAAAAAAAATCTAAATTTTGAGCCACCGTGAAATTTTTTCTAGATCCACCCCTAGAAAACACGAATATGGACTTGGCTCATCGGAGGAACCAAGATCGAGCCCGATGGTTCGATTAAGCCGATATGCGATGAATTGGAGTTGCATGCATGAAGGAGAAATGAAAACAGAAATGGGTCGATCAAATTTGTTCCAGAAGGAGAGAGAAACAAAATTAGAATTAGTTTTCTGTCTGACTCTCAAAAATAAGAATTACATCCACGACCTTGGTTTTACATTTGACAGCCATGATGCTATTTTTCTGCGATCACCATTCAGACCTGTTTTTTAGACGCAAGCGTTCAAAAATACTTTTGAAATCTGCGTTCACGTATGAATGCTGTAGAACCTAGGGGCCTAGGTACTTAACTATATTTCTATCGGTTCAACCAAATAGGAACTTAAATTGCAAATTTCAGAAACTATGGCAATCAATTCAATTTATGCAATTCAACAAGCAATTCAATCAATTCTCTAATCAAGCAATTCAACCACAACTCAATTTAATTCACAAACAAATCAAGCAATTTAAACTAATTGAATTGAGATAAATATAAATAGAGAAAAGGGAAAGAAATGCTCAATCGCGTGTTGATGGAGTTCGGCTTGCACAAACGGCCACGCCTACTCTCTGGTTCCCGACGCCCCCCGCTTCTTGCGGTAACAAGCCTGGTCCGCTACACTAAACAATAAATGCTTGCTTAGCGCTACAACTTCGGAATTGAGGCTCTCTTACACACACCGGTGGAGCCTCCAACCCTAACCCGACGTCGGACTCTTATCTCTCTTACACACACCGGTGGAGAATCAAGCCGACTTTCTTGAACTCACTTACACACTCCGGTGGAGCTCAAGGCAACACACACACTCACAATCAAATATACTATTTCTAAATGGAAGATTTAGCAAGACAATCACTCAAACAAACAATTCTCTATAATCCCTAGATTAGATTTAGCTAATTAAACTTGAGATTTAGAGCAAGGATATGGGTATAGGTATTAAGCTCAAGGTTGCTGGTAATAATGTTGATTGAATATAATAGAACCACAGAAACAATTTGAGGGAGAAAGATTTATATAGGGCTCAATTCTGGCCAAAAGCATCTCTGCGCCAGATAGCGTTATAACGATATCCTCTATAGAAAAGATAACGTTATAACGCTATCTTGAATATGGACAAAAAACATGACCGTTGGAACCAATTTTCTGGTAGCATTATAACGCTAAGCTATGTACAAAACATAGCGTTATAACGCTATCTAGTGCCAGGACAAGAAATTTGACCGTTGGGATTTGTCTGGCGTTATAACGCCAACGTTAACGTTATAACGCTATATTAAATTTCTACATAAATTTCAGTACTTAGCCAGTTTTTGGCACCTTAACTTATCTTGGCGTTATAACGCTAACCTTTCTGGAAATTTGTGTGAATGATTTTGCAACTAATTCAAATGATGTTTTTAATCAAATAAAGTTTATATTCCTAAACTTAAAATATATCTAGGATATATTCTTGATGTTTTGAAATTTTATTGATTCAATTTCTATTTTAAAATTCAGTTTGAACATTTCAGCAATTTAGCGTTATAACGCCAAATATAGCGTTATAACGCTATCTTAGTTCGATGTAGGGTTTGGTCAGAAATTACCATTTTGGACATCTAGCGTTATAACGCCAATGTTGCATGAACGTAGTGTTCAGGCGTGAATGTATATTTGAAATTTTGCATCATACTTAATCATTTTGTTGTTTGTTTTTTGGCGTGAACGCATGTGTTTAGTCTGAACGCTGGACGTAGAAAAATAGAGCCATAGATGTCAAATTATTTATTATCATAAACATAAGATGACGTGGTTTGGGGTTTAACATCTCCTGACAAATACTCGGTTAATAGTTTGTATCTACACTTAAATTTTAGGGGAGGTGCTATTCACACCACTCTTTGTTTTATTAACACCACACGATTTAAAATTTTAATTTGATTGACAAATATGCCCCTTTCTATTATACTTCTCCAACATTTAATATTTTTTGTGTCAGTTAATACATCATTTATTTCCTTATATTTGAATACAATCATGTAAAAAAAACTTCTATACAAATTTTTTCTCCATGATTGAATTGTTATGATTAATTTTACGGCAAAAATTTGGGTACTCTAAAAGATGAGTATACTTGGTATTTTAGTTCATTTTGACCGTTCAATTCATCGAGATTAGTGAAAAGTGATTCACTTTAATTTTTAATGTTGTATTTTTCAAGAACTCATTTTTCACCAATCTCGATGAATTGAACAGTCCAGATTGACTACAACATTTTCACCATTACTTAAATTAGGCTCCTGATTGCCTTTACATTTATTCTTTTTTATTTGAAATTTCTTTTATTCAAAATTTCTTTTTTCTCTCAGGAATTGATAGAGGCATGTTCATATGAAGCGCTACACATATCTTTTGTGGGTGGCACTTTTGAGGTACCCAAATTTTCACCTAAATTTAAGTAATCATTTTCATTCTCCTAATTAATGTGTTCAAGACAAAATTTTATATAAAAAATAAATACAATAGTGCGCGCTTTTAAACTAAATAGAAACAAAGTATGTTTTCAACAAATTAGAGGATCTTCTATGACTTCTTAATATTATGTGGCATGTTTATTTTTTGAGTGGACAGGGACTAAATCTAGATTAGAGGCAACCTTCCAAAGTATGGAGAATGATCTAGGGAGAATTAACTGGTCCACTCAAAAAATAAACAAGCCACATAGTGAGCAATGGAAGCTCCTTTGTTTATATTTTGGTTTAATCCTTTATATTTTGTTGCTTGAATTTTAATATTGCTATTGTGTATGAGTGTTGGGATGATCTCTATACTTTTAGTTTCTCAGGGATATTTTGGCTAGTTGGGATGTGTTTAGTAAGCTTTGGTTAAAAAAATCATAAACATAGAAATTAATTAGCTTGTGATAAACTTTATTAGTACATTATTGATGGATCATATTTTATTATCTTTTGATTATAAATGAAAATTTCGTAATTCCAATTATGCTATATATTCTATTTGATGCACAATCTAAATTTTATAACAAAGTTAAATAATATCCTAATTTTAAATTATAAAATTTCTAATGTTATTTTAGTCACAAAATTTACCAGGTTTGGTTATCTTTTTCTAAAAATAAATGATATATAAATTAGATTAAACAAAATCAAACAGCACATATTGATTTTGTTTTGACTTTCCAAAAATATTCATCATTATAATAGAATAAACTTCTTATAGGAAGAAATTTTGCTTATTTAAACATTAAAAGTAGTAAATCAATTGAAATACTCTTTCATTAGATATTGCTTAATTAAAGTTTTCTAATTGTACACCATGCGATATTCTTGTTCCGTCATCTCTCTCTCTCTCTCTCAAAATAACAATGTTTCACCTTAATTATCTTTACAATATATAATTAGGATAATACATTTATATTAATTTAACTAAGTTTGTTGACTTAAAATAAAACACGAAAAAAGTAGAGAATTTATAAGAACTTAGCTAACGCCTACATATATATATATAATACTCGATCTACACCAAAATATTATTCAAACCCCTTCAGAAATGATCCTAATCAATATATACACTGGTGGTGCTATTGAAAATGGAGCATTTGGTGCAACCTACAACAAATCACCATTAACTGCAGACCTAATGGAAGACGACATTACCTTTGACGAGCTCAAAAGGAAAATATTTCAACTCACTCGGATAGACGAGGAGAAATATAGCATAAGTGTTCATGCTAGGTGGAATGCCGCCACGCTTGGTCACCACTTTTTCATTCCGCTGCCTATACGTGAGAACGAAATGTGGCGTATGGTGGTGGAGAAGACGCTCTCTGGTGACACAAGATCGAACGTCATCGAGTTATTCATCGATTCTTTCCCGAGCCCGGACTGGATGCAATATGATCCCGGCGAGATATCTGATGTGTGTTCTTTTTCAGTTTGATCAATTAACCATATGATACATGTTCTTTTCAGTTTGATTTAGAAATATTTTGGTGATTTCAGCAGTTGGAGTTTTGAGGTTTGCTGATTTGATCATTTGGATAATTGTTGGTCTTACCCTGAAAGTGAACATAATATTAGCGTAGATTTAAGATTTGAAGAAAATTTCGACAGCTTTTCCCATTTAGTTCTCCAATGTTATAATATTGGAGAACAAATGAGAAAATGTTACTGAAATTTCCTTATGTTACTTCAACTTTCATGTTGATTTGATAAACAGGTCCAAGGAATATGGGCCTGGCAACAAATTTACTTTCAATTAAATAAACTAGACGCAAGAAGCAACAAATTATAATGCATTTTTTCTTTGAACAAAGTAACAATTGATAAAGGAACGAAAATAATAATTGGTGAATATGGTTTAGAAAATGAACTTTTATGTTTTAGAATCTCAAATTGTATCTCTGTGCAACTAAAAATATGATTGAGACCTGACACAAAATAAGAACTTAAACTCGCGGCTTTACATTTGTTGGGTTGGAGCTTAAGGTACTAGAAAAAGGCTGGCTCAGGTGCCAACCGATGTCGAACTCCATTCTCAAGCGTGGTTTTAGGCTCTATATCAACTCTTCTCCAATTAATGTTCGGATATTGTGAAGTCGACATCAGTCAGTACACTACTAGAATTGTTGATATTATTCTGGTTAGCTAAGATTTTTTCTCTGGTAAAACAAGATTTCACGGAAATAAAATCGTTTTTAGATTATTTTATTCTATTTCCGTGTATAGATTCACGGAAATGATTTATCCACAGAAATAACTGTACAATTCCACAGAAATAACCATGTGCTTCCACGGAGATAGTTTTCCACGGAAATAACTTATGCGAACTGTCCAAATCATTCCAAAATTTCATTTTCCTCTCCTGGTTCCCTCTAAAATTCGTATCTAATCTGAATATTTAATTCCCAATCCCACCATCGGTTCATTTATTTTTAACCCAGAACCCTAACTCCCTCATTTTCTCTCCGTTGTTGCGCGCCACTCACTATGCCGCTTGTTGGTCTAGTTGCCCCATCTTTCTACGCCACCGCCTAGTCGTGCTCCACAATACTTTGCCTTGTCTCACCTCGTTGCGGCACTCATCGTGCTTCACGTCGCCTCTCTATGGCCAGCTCGGACGATCATGGTCGGGGGTTCCACCAAGGCTAATTCAGGTATATATATTCTCTACTCAGATCTAAGATATTTTCTCAAAATTTGTATTTAATTTTGTTGAATGCATTCCTCTAGTACTCAGGTCTTTTACGATATTGTTTATTAGATGTGAGTTTCAATGCATTTGAAGTGTTCGATAAAAATACTGTGTGAAATGAGCACAGTTGAATCTGTCTTCAATGAATTTTCATTGGCCTCAATATCCCCATAAACTTGAGTGTCATTGCAGTGTGCCCAAAGGACATGGGTCCATCTATAAGAAGGTTGCATGTGCAAGGAAAGAAGATCAATGGTGCTGGTACTAATTCTAGCTTTGTTGTCCACCAGGTATTACCATCATCTTATTACAATTTGCTAGATCTTTACTGGACTGGTTTAGTACTCTGCCAGTATTATTACATGGTACATTACATATACAGTATATAGATGGGAGGGCAACAACTGGGACTCTCGGATGGTCAGTAACTCTTGGTTCCCCTTTCACTTATGCCACAACTCTTGAGATATTCATCTTGTATGGATGAATATGAAACAAAAAACTTAAATTGGTACCTTTATCAGAGAAGAATTCAGGTAGTGTAATTACAATTTTTCTTTTTTCTTTTATTGTTGGTGTCATATATATGAACTTAGTAATGGAGATAGTCCAAATTACCATGGAATAGTTTAAATTTACCAATGGAAATAGATTCTCTCATTAGATAACAAAAGACTTATTCTCTCATCAGGTAACAAAAGACTTATTCTAATGAACGGGTACTAGTACTGATATATGTCTTGGTACAGGGACTGGTATTGGTACTGGCACGAGTACAAGCACATGAGTTAGTTATGGCTCGACTGCTTTGAACTCTGGTCCCAGTTCAGTATTTAGAACTGATAACCCAACAGGTGCAACAAACAATTCAGTTTCGCTATCTGCAAGTTGGATAACCATATTATTTATTACCAGAGATTTAAAAAGCTGATGTGAGATTTAAAAAATTGGAATAACTAAGTTCTTAGTTTGTTTTAAATTTTTTATTTGCAGGGATATTGACTTGAACAACTAAGCTCTTTGATGGTAGTCTTGGTCATTTTGGTAAATCTTCTGTTAGATCAATTTATTTGTTTCTTTTTTATATATTTGATATTTAACAAGAATAATGTTGAATAGACCCACTTAATTTGTGCAATTGTTCATTGCAGAAGTTCTAATAGCAATTACAATGGGATATGATTGTAAGTTTGCAAGTTATAAACTGTTTTCGATTGAGGTTTTTCACAATTAAGTGACTAATATTGTTACATGTATGTGAGATCATTGATTCTTGAAACTTTAATTTCTTTATAATTGGTACTCTTGGTACTGTCTGGTACTAACTTCAAATCATGAACAATTTTTGTATTATGGAAAATTATATGGCCAATTTATTTTTGTCTTTTGTGCACAAGGATTCAATTGCAAGGGTGGAGTGAATGGAATGCCAGAAGCTGAATGCAGACATTGAATGGAAAAGAGCAAATAACAGAAGAATTATACAACTTA
>CAXKVX010001664.1:0-22500 GCA_964058865.1 Eleocharis quinqueflora | reverse complement strand
ACTACTCAACTTCCTACAAAACAAAATTAGCACAATATTTATTTTGTGTCATTCAGCACACTTAATACCCATGCAATTCATACAACATAAATTCAATACACATGATTTCTTGACATTTCAAATCAAATTATCCCATAATTGATTTTAGAGATACATATATAAAATTAATCATTAATTAATTTATCAAGTAAAGAAATACCGTTGTGTTAATTCGGTTAAAAAAGTAGCTTTTTTTTTTCGTTCATGGTTTATGTCAACAAACAGAACCGTTCAAACAAGAATCAAACAAAACAAAATATTTCTAAAACAAACAAAATTCATTTTCCTTTTTTTTTCTTGTGTTCTAGGTTAAAAAAATCATTAAATAACTAAAAACAACAACTTGAATTTTCCTATATTTTTTTTCTTTCACGGTGGAACAAACCAAAAGAAAATAAAACTGGAAAAATTAAAATTCAGATTTTCAAATTCAAAAATTTCTTTGTTAATTCCATTAACAAAAATATGTTGTAGGATTTTGTTACATACATGAGATGTGAAATTTTAAAATTTTTGATGCAACTCAATTTAAAAATTAATTATAAATTGTGAGCGGACCAGTATGATTCTTGTCATGATCAGCAATAAATTATTAAACACTAACTTATAAATCATAATTGGCATGCATCTAGCAATGCATTATGACCACCTGATCAAACATAGACATTTTGTGATCCTTTTATTCATTTTGTATTAATTATTTTGTCACGTAATATCTGTTAATTAATATCACGCGTAGGAATGTGTCATTATTTACCATTAATTAATTTCTTGACCTTAGTGCATAATTATTATTTATGATCATTCCATAATCACATATGCATGCATACCAATTATCACTACATTAAGTGGCCCAGAGATATCACTAATCTCATAAGAAATAAGACGGACAAATATATCCTATTGATTATTCATAATTCCTAGCCTAATAAATGTATACTCCAAAATTATCTTTATAGTCATCGGTTAGAAGTAGCGTTTGATAATTGCAGAAATATACGTTATCTAGAATTACGAACACCTCAGATAATAGAATTAATACTTATTTATGACATTGCTGATGACACAAACACAATCCATATCCCGTACATGTATATTTTTTGTGATTAAATATATACCTCGTATCAGTGATCTATGGAACATGATCACACATTAATCCACATATTAGTTTATATATATAATCATTCAGTATTCCATGCTAATGATACAAGACTATGGACTATTAAGAGTTTCACAATTCAAATCCTCAACTCAAATAATTCATGAAATATATAAAACTCAAGAAACAAAATGATATAAATCATTAGATACATAAAACTAAACAAGAGTACCATCACAAATGATTCGTCCTCTAGGTCACTAAACTAACACAATGATTATTGCATTGAGGGGGCATAATGAATTGCTTATAATTGTCATATCCTAATTGAATTACATTTTGCTTGAATTAAGGAGGAGCTAAATTGCTTGACTCGATATAGATTACTATATGCTCATATTAAGAGGGATAATTAAATTTGAATCGTGTGTTTTGCAAATATTTGTAAAAAGGAGGAGACGTAGTGTTGTAGTGCATAAATATCCGATATTTTTGATATGCACTCACAACGTTTGCAAATTATCAAAAGAGAGAGCTTGTTAGCTTGAACTCATCTTGGTTTTGATAACTTGCAAAAGAATCAGTACTAATCTTTACGAAAGTTGACTTTGTTGAAATGCAGGTTTAAACAAGTACATTTTCCCATGAAAAATTCAAAAACATCGTGTACAGGTTAAGAGGAACAATATGACGCACGAAGCAAGCAAAAGAGAGGTTCACGTAGTCATGTGTTACTTTAACGCATGAAGAACCCGTCACAACATGTTGCAACATCTCATACCGAATGTCCAATGCGTGACAATGGGTTTCTGACAAGAAGACCCATAAGAAAGGAGATTTGGAGCTGAGAAAATTGGCTTAGTACATAAAAGTCTGAGTCATGCGTTACTTTAACACAACCCAGACTCGTCACAACGGATTCTAAACCGTTATAATGGATTTTCCATCCGTTATAACGAGTTCCTCAAGGAGAGGGCCTAGAAGTAAGTTGCAGAAGAGTTCAAGGGCAAAATTCCAACCCGTCACAACAGGTTCTGAAAAGGATTGAAGACTCTTTAACGAAAGGAGCTCTGAAGATTCATGAAGTGCTATGCCTATATAAACTTCTCTTTTTCGTTTCAGAAGACTAATAAAGGTACCTTCAAGTTTACAAGTATACAAAGAGTACCAGAAAGAACACATAAGTCTTTTCGAACATCAAAACCAGAGAGTTTATGATAGGCATTGTTAATGTGTAATTGTCTATTCTAGCTGGTTTGTTCTACTTGTTTGTTTGATTCGTGTTGTGTTGTCAAGCGGATCATTCTTTGCTTCGGGCGGTGTTGTCAATCGAGACTTTTTTGTTGTATGTTGCAAGCTTGGTGTTGCTCATTGCAAGGATACGTCTTAGAGCCTTTTGGATATGCTCTCTTTAGTAAAATACTTGTGATTGTAATGTTTAGGTTTCGCAGCCTTTTTGGTTCAAGGTCCGATGAATGTAGGTCTAGTTTATTTTGTAGGTCGAAACATATTATATTACATGTTAAAATAAAAACAAATAATTAATTTCCATTTTCATTTTCCGAAGGCAACAAATTTGATGAAATTTTTTTGCTTTCGCTAGAACAAAATATAAGCAGCTGCCCCAAAGCACAATAATGCGGATTACAGCCAAAATAGCTTAGTTTCGATACTAATTAAACCAATTAATGCTACGCAAACACAGCTGCGCGCAGGAATCACATAACTTGAAAAATTAAAACAAAAAAAAAGAAAGAAAAGTAAAGAAATCTTTAGTCTTCAAGGTCTTGTCTTGACGCCTATATAAGAGGCAGTAATTAATCATTCAACCCCTCGTAGAAATCATGGATAAACAGAAACTACTTGACAAGTGCCTTTCCTCTATAAGGAAATACCAAGACGAGCGTGGTGATACTCTAAAAGCCATGTTATATAGCTTCTATGATGATACAAAGACCCAAGAAGACTGTAATTCTCTCAGCTCAACAGTTGATGAACAATGCCGCTCTGTCCATCAACACCTCAGGGAGATGGCTCGGATCCAGAGTGAGATTAGTGCTGATGATATCCTCAACAGCTGTGTAGCCCATGAGACTGACAAGACAGTAGTAGTACTGGCATTGCCTTTGCCAGATCCTGCAAGAGGGCATAGCACGGCTGCGCCTGATGCGACAGTGAAAAAGGAATACATCAAGGCTGCGTCCAAAGAAGAAGGCTCGATTGCCCCCGAAGAAACAAAGAAGCACGCAAACCCTGTGCCTGGAGAACACAACATGACTACACACGAAGAATCGAGGGAACACGACAATGTTCCGTCCAAAGACACAAAGGAGCGTGACGAGGCTATGCTGGAAGAGACAGTGGGGCACGCCGCAACTCGACTACCTGAAGAGAAAATAGGTTGACTGGGCTGAGAACCACAGGGGTTCTGTGTAATCTTGCCATTTTAAGATGCCTGAAATAGTATGCTGATGCAAGAAAATCCAAAAGAAACTCGTTCTATGTTTACAAAACGTTTTTGTGTTAGTATGCTTACAGATATTGATTGTTATTTTCTCCTGTTTCTTGAATCTGAATTGGTTTCTTTGTTTTTGTTAATAAGCGAGAGCAGCAACTGTAAAATGTGATATACTTAGATGCATTTGTCCTATAGGAATGATTTTATTGGAATAATTTTGTTGTGTGTATTATTTTCGGTTTCAGAGAATTGCTTTGTAAGGATTTTTTTTTTCATTTGGCTTGAATCTTGGTTGTTTCTAAATGTAGAAAATGAGGCATATTTTTTGGAAAAATGTTCGGTAGATATCAATATTGATATCGACTATCGATACTGATGTTATTATGCACATTTAGTTCATTTATATGCACATTATTTGAGTTATTATGTATGTTATTTCATATTATTTTTGTACTGAAATAATTATAAGCATGTTAACAAAATAATGTACAATAACTCAAATAACATGCATAACTATATCAGTACAAAATAGCATGCATAACTTTCAGTACAAAAAATAACATGCATACACTCAAATAATGTGCATAATAACTTAACTAAATATGCATAATAACATCGATATCGATAGTCGATATTAATATTAATATCTACGTATCAACTCCCTATTACAAATTTCGCATAACACAAAGTTGCTCTTAACACGCATACATTATGCTTGAGAGCAACTTAACTTGAGAACTTGCGTAATAATTAGAATGCTAGTTTGAGCATCTTCATTCCTGAAACTCTTGGAGTTTCTAATCTGACGTGACAGTTTCTAAATGAATTTCAGGGATACAGATGAGTTTCTTATTTAGAAATTTTCCTCAAAATTTTTTTATTTAGCAACTATGCTTTAGAGTTTATAAACTCGGACGTGGCTTAATCATTGGTTAAAGTTGACCGGTCTCTAATAATATTGGTAATATTTGCTAACGTGCCAATTAACAAATTCTAACTTTTCAGTTTTAGAGAAGGAGATTGGAGAGTTTGGAAATTAAAAAAATTAAATTTATAAAATTGATATGACAATAATTTAGAAAAGAAAGATTTTATTTCTCAACAAAAGGAAAAAAATATAATTTTTTTTTGTTGAATTCCATTTTCCCAGGCAGACATACCGAAAAATTAAGGAGAAGATTCATTTTTAGATAAAAAAAAGAAGAAGATTGAATTCAACAAATTAAGTAGAATCCGATACCGTACACTAATTCCTTGAATGTTTAAAAAAATAATTCTTATCTAAGTTGGAACTGTCAATATTAATTGTTCTTAATTAAAATCTTATTCATCTGGTGTGGAAAATGATAAGGAGAAATATTTGTGCTTCATCTCTTAACTCTTGTTTAAGTCAATAGAGTCAAATTGATAGACTTGAAAAAGTGAAAAACCGTATGTATATAGTATTAGCCATATCAATCAAGATTTTAATTTATAAGCTAACCAAAAGTTCACCTATGTGTGCCTAATATACAACGTATCAGCACATAAGTTTTTTATTCTAAAAGGGAAGAGATGATGCAACAAGAGGTGTTTGATAGTCAGAAAAGGCTCAAGAGATCGGAGGGAATGTCAAAGGATCTTAACATGGTGAAGGTTTTCAATTAAGGGCTAGTGAAGAATAAAATGAGAAATCTACTTGGATACTTCTGGCGCTAAATTAATATAGTCTTGCCATAACCATGACCACCATGACCAAAGTCAAGTTGTGGCCTCCATGACTTCTAACATTAATATTGATGCACGAACGATAAAGAAATTGGATAGTTAATGGAAAGAGAGATTTTGGTTCTGAGATCACACATATTCTCAATTCTTTGATAAAAACTGATACATAACAACCGTCATGTGCCAAAAGACACGACTAATTTTAAATAGAAAAAGACCAATATCTAAAAGACAGAAAATACATTAAAAAAATGCAAAAAGACCCTAAAAACTCTACAAATTGTAAAGAAAGGTCCAAAAGTTCATGAAGGAGGATTCGGATCGCGAATCCGGGCCCGAAAAATGGGCGAAACGAATCATAGATTCGTTCCGTTTCGAGCTTTTGGCTGTGGAGCTCCTATCAAAATTTCAGCCCGATCCGACTGACGGATCAAAAGTTACGTCTCTTTTTGAAAAGCGTGCGCATGACCACGTTGCATCAAATATAGTCTTGATACGTCTGGCGCTATATTTTCAGCTTGTCACCCACTTCGTTTTCTTTTGGTGCAAAAAAAAAAAAACCAAAGAAACATCATATTACTTTAAAAAGACTGCCAAATTAATCACAGAAAGCACTATTTACTTTTTTTTTTTGAGAAAATCACAGAAAGCACTATTTACTTCATAAAAAAAAGAACAGTGCTGCTAATTTGTGTTGTTTTCGGGTTGAGAAATAAATTAATTTATTTTACTGTTACATCAGACCATTTATTTTACTGTTTATTCATTACTCTAATGATCAGTTTATTGCTGATTAAGGCATTACAGTATAAACCTTGCTAAAGCCTAACTCACTGTACCACTGGTACTGCATATGCTGATTGGTATTGAAACCTTGACTGAAAAAGCTCAAGAAACCTGGACTGATTGCTGCACGATATTTTTTGCAGATTAAAGCATTTCTTCTTTTTCCTATGTTTTGTTTCTGTAATGTGCTAAATGTTGTCTGTAATTCCGGTTCTTGTGAATTGCTGTAATTTGTTTTGCTATTATGATATTATCAGTATTACCTCTTCCTACTTGTTTCATGCAGTGCAAGCTGATATTGTAGTTAATCTCTTTCAAAATTTTAAAATCTATAGAGCACAGACATTTCTAGATCATGCAGTGTGTGTGTTGGACAAGACATTGACAATGATATTCAATTTAATAAAAATTGACTGCTCTATCGTTGTTATGTCAGTGCTTTTTAGTTGAGATGAACATCACTCGATTGGCCAAGATTGACCATGCAGTTTTGAAGATGCAAGAAAATAAATTTGACCAAATTCTGCATCTTAGAAAAGCATTGTCTTGATAAATTGTAGTTAACAGAACAAAGAATTTCCAAGAAACTCATTACTTCATTTACAAACGCATCTTACTATCTTACTATCTCACATATCAACAAAATTGCATATCCCAAGTTTCAACAAGAACCAAGAAAACAAAAAAACAAGAATGTAAAAGAAAGCTATCAAGACACACGAACACAGAACATGTTTCTTGCATCAGACTATTTCTTCAATCTCATGCTCGTTCAGACCAAGAGCAGCTAAAGCCAGTGACTCAATCGTGTGGCGCCTCCCTGACACACCAGCAACATCAGACCATTGCTCCAGCAGCCCAGCAGCTCCGGGATACAGTGCATGACCGTCGAGCCTGTGCTGCAGTAACCTGATCAATCTGTTGATGATGAAAACCCTTCTATTTGTACATTCCGACTCGAAGTGGTCATGCCTGCATCTGAGCTCAAATGCCAACTCCAAGGCCGAGTCGGTATCTGCACTACCGCCTGGAAGTACATTACTACAAATATCTTCCAATTCTTTGAATGCACCTTTGCAACTTTCAAGGAGAGAATTTATTCCAGGATCAGTCATGTTGAGACCAAGAGTAGTGATATCCATTGAATCAATGGTGTGGTGGTCCCCTGACACACCAGCAGTATCAGACCACATGTCCAGTCCATGAGCTCCCGGGTACAGTGTACGAGCGTCAAGCCTGTCGTGCAATAACCTGATCAATCTGCTGATGAAATCCCTTCTGTTTGCGGATTCTGACATAAAGTGCTCATGCCTGCGTCTGAGCTCAAGTGCCGATTCCAAGGCCAAGTCGGTAACTAGATTACCGGCTGGAAGTCCATTACTGCAAATATCTTCCAATTCTTTGAATGCACCTTCGCAACTTTCAATGGCCTTGATCACCTTCAATATGGCTGCTTCCATAATTATTAATTAGAAGGAGAAGAGAGAAGGTTGTATGAGAAGAGATGGAGCGCTGTGTTTGTTTCTGTTAGGCTTTAAATATATAGTGTTGTCAAGAGCTTTCTTTAATTTCTTTATCTTTTAAAAATATTCAGGCTTATGGAGCATTACGCGAACGATTAACTTTCCGTGTTTGCATGTACCAATTGAGCACGCTTTAGTATTCATTAAATATTGATGCATATATAAAATTTGTACTTTTTTATATAAGGTGTCCCCACGTTAAAGATTAAAACTTCTGATATGAAATTTGTACTTATTTCAATTTCTACAATTTTCTACGAATTATTTTAAATTTATAAACTTGAGTATTATTTGAGTTCTGATTAAATTTGGCACTCAAACTTTAATGGACAACTTATTTACTGGAAAATGTATATGCAATTTTAATCTTATAATAACTTGAATAGTATTTATTTTAGATTGAATCGATCCTGTAGTACTAGAAGTCCACTATTTACTATTTGAATACGTTTAATTATTAAATTTGTGAACTATTGAATTTCCCATTTAACTCTTCATAAACATTTTAAGGATAAAAACAACTCAATTAATTAAAGTTGTGTACTCCATATATAACCGCACAACAACCACAAATAACTTTGAGCCTCTCCTTTCTGCAAAAAAAAAAACGTAGGTTCATGTTGGCATGAATATTAAAAAATAATAAATTCCTGAGTTAAACATGTTAAAATTAGAGTGGCTAAAATGTGCAAGACTGAGGTCAAATTACAAGTCAAAAGTGTTTTCAATTAACAATTTCAAATTAAAATTTTCAGACTTTAATCGCCCAACCAAGAGTTAGAGCCCATGGCCCGCCCCGACCCGCCCATAGGCTTGGCCCTATCCAGCCCACCATGAGTCCATGATAATGGATCGGGCGGGTATAGTACTTAGGCCGAGTAGGCATGTGCGGGCTGATGAGCTAGTGGACCAAACTGCAATCCCTAGCGACAACGATCATCAGAGGCCATGTAGGGTGAGACCTTCTACAAGCACAAAAGAACTGGATGCTTCGGCGAGAAGAGCCGGAGATTTGAGGTGTACAAGTACTCACCCACATGAAGATACATAACTTAATGCAGATATATTGTAGTTGATTTTGTGATTCGTAGTAAAATTTTAGAACTTTACCCTCATTTTTGAAGAGAAATGATGCAACAAGGCCAACCTCGAGATGCGAATAATCGTGCGGTGTATTCATGACAAGTGGAGTATGTCTTGAGATCCTCGTGATGATTGAGAAGTATCGTTTTCTCAAATTTTAGGTTTATTTCGTTTTGTTGCTTGTAACTCTTTTTAGTTTCTTTTGTTTTGTGTTTTTTATTTTTGTTTTGTGTACTTTTCTCATGTTTTTTGTAATTCAAAAAATTACATTTATATGATCGATTTATAATGAAATTTGAAAATTTGATCATCCAATTTTTACTAAAATATTCTATTATTTTCGTCTGTTCTTCTCTATTCTCTGTATAAGCTCTTAAAACTCAACACCTTTAATTGCATATATTGTACGAAAATTAATTAGTTCGACCTTGCATTCGGTATTTTTTTCATGTGTATTAGTCAGAGGTAACCTACAGTCAAATTAATTTATCACTGTACACATATCGTTTAAATATTCTGTCAATGTTTTCTTCACAATGTTCTCAAAATGTTCCTTTTTAGAGTGAGCCTGCTGGCTTTTTCAAAATGTTCTGTGAAATGTGATGAAACTAAGAAAAGGAATAAATATATCTCGTCTCCAACTTTGTTTCTGAGTTATCTCAAAAAGAACAGTCTCCTTAAAATCAAAGCGTGTGATTCGCACGAAACTCATGCATCAGTATAAGCGGAGGAAATGAAGAAGCAAGGACGGAGGCATTGTATCAATACTCTACGAAAAATATCTTTGCTTAGCTGACTCCACATTTCCATAATCATCCATTCATCCCAGCTGTCGCAACCAAAGAGATCCGAACCGTTAAAGATTATTAACATTTCAGTCCTCCCATTTTCCAAATTCACTCACACCAAAACCATCTCCCAAAAGCATCACAGCGTAATAAGACCAACTTAATTTCTTGCAGCAAGCAGTTATATATAGTCGACTGGGTCAAGCATGACTGTTGAAAATAAATAAAGACTGAGAATTAAAAACAAGTATTAAAAAAACATACAACTTTTATTTTTTGACGGTTGCTGTACGTTCTGCAATCAGCTGTCAAGTTGCAGAACGTACAATTTTTTTTATTTTTTATTTTACTTTTATCACATATTTTTTACTAACAACCGGTGATTTATTAGTAAAAAATATGTGCGGTTGTTAGTAAAAATCGACGATAAAAATAATTTTTATTACCGATTGTTATTACTTTAAGTCTGATTACTGTGGTATTTCTTCAAAGATAACCAAAAATACATACAATTTGCATTCATGTAAATTTAATAGTATATGATAAAACATCAAATACTACTTTGGAACTAAATCTATCTATTAATTGAATTATTTTTTATTTATTTTTAGGAGTCTGTAATAGTTTTATAAGTTTACTACTTTACTTAAAGATTATAATTAATCAAAATTATAAAGTTGTAATAGTTGTTAATGAATCTCACACAAAAAGTGCATGCACATATATACACGAATTGACCATTTCATATTCATGTGTCTCCTGATAATCATATTATTAAAAAAATTAAATATATGTTTTAGAGAATTCTTGGGGTTGAATCGAGCAACGAATTAATTAATTAATGGTTTTAGTCTTTTAGAGAATTCCCTCTAGAATGCTATTACGTACCAAATCCAATATACTCATGGCGCGATATTGGAGTACTGTTCATTTTCAATGTTCATGCTACAGTAAAATCACGGTTGATAATAGTTTTAAAAAAATTTCTCTGTCCGCGCCGCTGTTCACGGTACAATAAATTTACTATAGATAATATTTTTTCAAATTTTTTTCCACTGTTGTTTTTTTTATTTTTTAAAAAAAATATTATAATTTTATTATTGCAATATGAAAGTTTAAAATTTAACTTCTTCGTGCGGAGTGCGAGTCGACCGTTAGTTTTATAATCATGTTAATAAAAAAAGTTAATCCAGGTGTGCGACTAGAGAGAAAATTAAATTGGAGGGATTTTGGAGAGGAAAGAGAGCTACATCTTTTGTAATAATTTTCAGCAGAAGCTCTGAGAGAATTTTTATAAGAAACATTAAGAATTAAGAATTATTATCTAGATAGTAATCAACTCAATAAACATATTCCACAACTTATTCTGTTCGTTAATTTTGTGTTGGGTTTTCAACTTTTTTTTTGAAAAAAGTGTGGTAAAGTTAGAGAATGAGAGAGTTGAACAAATTGTTCTTTTCTTATTGCTGAATTATGTTTCTTTACATTCTGTACACAAGTATATATAGCCATGAAATCATAGCTAGCCGTTTGGCTCTTTTCTATTCTATTTTACATTCCTATTTCATCTTGTACATTTCATATTTGCTACTAGCCGTTGTAGATAGATTTCTTGCTTAATTTAGCCTATGATGATCATGTGAAAAATGTATACATTGATAGTAGAAAACAGAAAGTAGAAACAGATAGAAAGACACCACACTCCCAGAAATATCTCTTCCCTCTCAATTTTATTGCTCACAAGAATTTTTACAAACATATCTTTTACAGGTCAAACACCCGTTCTTATATATCTATCGTAAGTGGAATAAGGAAATATATCAAGAAATTTCCTCTGTATACATCATGATTATTTCCCTAATACAAAGGAACTAAAACAGAAACAAATACAAAGTTTATTTCACTAGATATTCTATAGATCTTGTCTGTAACAATTTCAAATTTAGTTAGAGATCTTGTCCACTTATTTCAGTTGGTATTTCCACTGTTTGTGTGCCTATATCCAGAATGTGAGCAATAGCATGTTAACACTCCCCCTCAAGTTGGTATGTACAGGTCATACATACCCAACTTGTCTATCATGTCATGAAATATGTTTCCGGTCACATCTTTGGTCAAGATATCCCCCAATTGTTCATTAGATCCTACATGTGAAATATCAATAACTCCTGTTTCTATTTTCTCCTTAATAAAGTGTCTGTCGATCTCCACATGTTTTGTCCTGTCATGTTGTATCGGATTGTGAGCCATAGCAACTGCTGCCTTGTTATCACACAATAATTCCATTGTTTGTCCTGGAGGATAGCCGAGTTCAGTGAGTAACTTCTTTAACCACAACAACTCACAAATTCCCTTGACCATACCTCGAAACTCAGCTTCAGCGCTTGATAATGCAACCACACTTTGTTTCTTGCTTCTCCAAGTCACCAAATTGCCCCTACAAATGTAAAGTAGCCTGTCGTAGATCTCCTATCACTATGATCACCTGCCCAATTAGCATCGGTGTATCCTGAGATGTTTAGGTGTCCATATTTCCTAAAGAATAGACCCTTACCTGGAGTGCCTTTTAAATACTTCACGATTCTCATAACAACACTCATATGCTCTTCACTAGGATTATGCATGAATTGGCTAACCTGACTTACTGCATAAGCAATATCAGGGCGAGTATGAGACAAGTATATCAGCTTTCCTACCAATCGTTGATACCTTTCCTTATTAGCTGGCACCTAGTCTTCAGTCTCTTCCATTTTGTAGTTCTGAATCATAGGGGTATCTACAGGTTTGCAATCTAATAATCCAACTTCAGCTAAGAGATCCAAAATATACTTGCGTTATGACAACATAATTCCTTATTCTGAGCGAGACACTTCTATACCCAAAAAATATTTTAGCCTCCCCAAATTTTTCATCTCAAAGTCTTTGGATAGTCTCCCCTCCAATTTTGTGATTTTCTCAGAACTATTTCTTGTAATTATCATGTCATCAAAGTAAATAATCAACACCGTTAGTTTATCCTGATCTTTTTTAAAGAAAAGTGTGTGGTCAGAATCCCCTTGATTAAATCCATAATTTTTCATGGCGTAACAAAATTTTCCAAACCAAGCACGAGGTGATTGTTTCAATCCGTATAGAGCTTTCTTCAAACCACACACTCTAGCTCCTTGAAGCTTCATTCCAGGAGGAGCTTCCATGTACACATCTTCTTCCAGATCACCATGCAAAAAAACGTTCTTCACATCAAATTGATGTAGTGGCCAGTCAAGATTAGCTGCAAGTGACAATAATACTCGAATGGTGTTAAGTTTAGCAACAGGAGAAAAAGTTTCCCGATAATCAATTCCATAGGTTTGTGTATATCCTTTTGCTACTAGCCTTGCCTTATACCGATCAACATTACCATTTGAGTCATATTTGATAGAGAAAACCCATTTACATCCTACAGGTCTCTTGCCTTCGGGAAGATCAACTACCTCCTATGTTTTATTCTTTATAAGTGCCTCCATCTCGACTTCCATGGCTTTCAGCCAATTTGGATCTTGTTTAGCTTCCTGCACACTATTTGGCACTTTAAGAGATAAAGAGTGATCACAGAAAAATTTCAATTTTTCAGGGTGGTGTTTGGTTGCAACATAGTTAGCTATTCTATATTCTTTACTACTTCTATCTTCCGGTATATACCGTTTTGGTGCATTACCTCTATTGTTACGGGGTGGTAGAACATACCTAAGATTTGAACTACTTAGAGTGCTATCTTCGGGAGATCTCAGGCTAGGCGTGGCGTGTACCATCTCATCTCCGTTTATATCATTCCAGATAAATGCATATCTTTCTATACTTTTACCAAACACAATTCTGTTCTTGTCTCTAATGTACACTTGTGTTAAGGTATTTCCATCGCTATTCATCAATACCTCGTTACCGACGGAATTAGTGGGGCTATTTCTTTCCTCAACGTTAGCTTCAGCATTTGACCTATTTTCGTCCATTACTGGACTATCCGTATTCACTTGGACTATTGGCTCGAGTTCAATGTCTACTGGATTATTAATTTCAAAACAACTGTTGGGTGTGATTTCTTGGTCTTGACCAGTGGGTTGATTTCTCTAGAGATTAAAATAGGTCCAGAATCAGCAATTACATTTCCACCCCACAATTCTCTAGTGTGCTCCCTCTGAATGACACAACTCTCTTTCTGATAGAAGGGTTTATGTTCAACAAATGTCACATCACATGTTACATACCATTTCTTTGTTACAGGGTCAAAGCATTTGTATCCTTTTTGGTTCACCTAGACCGAGAAAAACACATTTAATAGCACAAGGTTCAACTTTGGTACGATTTAATTTTGGAACATGTACAAATGCAACACAATCGAATATTTTTGGGGCAAGGCTCAGAATGAAAGATATTGATACGAATTCGGCGAGTCTTTTCAAAGGGGTCACAAAATTGTTACTTTTGGTAAGAAGTCTATTCATAAGATATACAGACATAGTTACCACATTCTCCCAGAACTTTTGAGGAACATTATATTCAAAGAGGAGGGCTCGAGCTATTTCAAGAATATGCCGGTTTTTCCTTTCAACAACACTGTTTTGTTGTGGTGTTCCTACACACGAGGTCTCGTGAATTACTCCCTTTGTAGTAAAGTACTCCTTCACATCCCTGTTTACAAATTCACCTCCATTATCACTTCTAAAATACTTGACATTTTTTCCAAATTGATTCTGAATAAGGTTAAAAAATTCCTTTATAATTCGTGATACTTCATCTTTTCTTCTCAGTAAATATACCGAAGTCATTCTAGTGCAATCATCAACAAATAAAAGGAACCACTTAAACCCATTTATAGATACAACTGGAGAAGGACCCCAAACATCGGAGTGAATAAGATCAAATGTTTTCGAACATTTATTTAAACTAGGAGCATAAGATACACGATGACTCTTAGCCTTTATGCACGTTTCACATGATATATTATTGATATCGACTTTACTAAACAAGTCAGGTAAAAGTTTTTTCATGTAGCCAAAAGAGGGATGCCCCAAACGACGATGCCACTGCCACAGTCTTTTTATAGTTTTTGAATCACTGTCAACCAGATTTGCAAGCCCAATTTTTAAGTCCTCGAGATGGTACAACCGCCCACGCTTAACTCCACGCCCAATGATCTCCCTAGTATGAATGTCCTGGAAAATACAACAATTTGGATACATTAGCACGACACATTTCAATTATTCCGCAAGTTGTCCCACCGAGATAAGTTTAGTAGACAGTGAAGGAACCACAAGTGTATTTGTCAATGTAAGAGATTCTGAGAGATGCACATCACCTGCTCCCGTAACGGGATAAGACACACCATTTGCATTTAAAATCTCTGTTATTTGAGGTTTAGTAAAGTTCATCACATCATTTTCAGAGAAAGTCATATGATCAGTGGCACCAGAATCAATAATCCATGACTCATTTTTATCAGATCTTATCAAAGTGAAAATATTACCTTCTCCTTTATTACCATTACCAGGTTTGATGGTTACCAGATTTGCCTTCGGTAGATCATCATTTGATTTCTTCTTTTTCAATTCTTTATACCAGTCAGGTGTACCATGCAACTTAAAGCACTTGTCCTTCGTATGACCCTTGATGCCACAATGGAAACACTTTATATCATTGCCAGGACGATTCTTGCTCTTAGCGAAAGCAACCACAGGTATTGCATCAGATTTGACACCATAAGCGTCAGTAGAACTCTTATTTCTGTCGGTAGCAGCATCGGTCCCCATAGAGCTGTTACCAGTAATAAACTCACCCTGGTGGGGCTAAACCAGTTGCTGCCTATGTCCTGTAGCACTAGTTGTAGTATTAGGAGTTTGCAAAAAAACATGTTGCTGAGAGTAGGTACCTTGAGCAACCATAGCCATCGAATTATTCAAGACATCAAGTTTTCCAACCATAATGCCTTGTCGAACATCTTCTCTTCTAACATGACCAAAAGCCTCTTCAACCATGGGAAATGGTCTCATTCGTAAAATCTCAGCACGTATATTGTCAAGTCTACTGTCTAGGCCTCCAAGAAAGATATGCAACCTATCTTGCTGCTCAATCTCATTATATCTTTTCATATCCTCAGAGCTACTCATTTCATTTGGTCTTCTAAAATCAATTTCCCTCCACAAGGCACATAAGGTATTATAAAATTCCTCTAAACTATTCCCCCTTTGTTTGAGGCTCCAAACACGCATTTGCAGTTCATATAGTTGAGAACTATCATTCAAATCAAAGAACCCAACTCTAATTGCATCCCATACATCTTTTGCAGTAGGCAAACTAACAAAATTACTCAAATGAACTGGTTCAAGAGAGTTAAGAAGCCAATTTATTACCATAGCATCTTCAGTGTGCCATTTTTCGAATTCAATGTCATCTTCATTCGGTCTTTTTGCCTTTCCAGTGATGTAACCGAGCTTCTTCTTTGAGTCCAGGTAGATGTTAACTGTTTGTGCCCACAACCAATAATTTGTTCCATCAAATTTAACATAAGGCGCTTGGTTAAGTTCTTCAGATATGATGTTTCTAGGTTGAACTGGATGGAGATTTGGAAGAGTGGAAGAAGACTCAGTAGTTTTGAGTATCATTTTAGTGATCTTATCAGTCAAGGCATCTAGGAAGTCTGTAGGCAAAGTAATGGTTTTAGGAGATTTTGGAGATGAAGTTTCAGAGTTTGTTTTGGACATGTTTGGGAGTTACAGGAAGAGACAAACACTAACGTTACTTAGCAAAGGTGTCAAAATTCTGGTGACCACACCAGAATAACCAGGACAAGGTAAAGGAAAGAGAGAGGAAAAACAAACACGACTGCGCCCACTAGTTCACCTTCGGCATAGCCATCAGCAAACTAGACAACCGTAACATGCTTTGATACCATGTGAAAAATGTATACATTGATAGTAAAAAACAGAAAGTAGAAACAGATAGAAAGATACCACACTCCCAGAAATCTCCCTTCCCTCCCAATTTTATTGCTCACAAGAATTTTTACAAACATATCTTTTACAGGTCAAACACCCGTTCTTATATATCTATCGTAAGTGGAATAAGGAAATATATCAAGAGATTTCCTCTGTATACAGCATGATTATTTCCTAATACAAATGAACTAAAACAGAAACAAATACAAAGTTTATTTCACTAGATATTCTATAAATCTTGTATTTTCTTGCCTGTAACAATTTCAAATTTAGTTAGAGATCTTGTCCACTTATTTCCGTTGGTATTTCCACTGTTTGTGTGCCTATATCCAGAATGTGAGCAATAGCATGTTAACAAATCATTCCGAGGCTATCTTCTCAACAAAAAGATTAGTCAAGCCCCTAAATTTCCATTATTTTCAACTTTTAGGTCCTTAATTAGTTTGGTCGAATGGTTTGTTTGCCGATAGATTCACTAGGTTATATATTTGATGCCATTGGTGTTAGCTTTCTATCAGGCCTCTGAAAATTTACAGAACAACTATGTGCATCACAATCACCACTAAAGGCCATTGTAATTAAAAAAAAGAATCAAGATTTGCTTTGGTTTAAAGTAATTAAATATGACGTGTAACTATATAATTTTTTCCTATTTTTTGCAAGAGAAATTGAAGAAAAAGAAAATAAGTTCGAAATGAATAGCATAGTTTTTCTACTCCTTGAAAAAAAATAGCAGTTTCCGTTGTATTACTGAATAAACATCACGATTCACGCATATGAATTTAGCTGTGGCCAACGGCCCACACGAAAACTTAACAGAAACAATAACAGATAAAAATTAAATAAATTAAGCTTCGTGATCATCTTCTAATTTGTTTAATGCATCATTTGATCACCTATAAGTGCTAATCTACTATCAGCGAAACTTATCCTAGTAGATATTGGATGTGCTAAACTGTATCAGCTAGCTAACAGTGGTATACTGGTATGCTCCACTGTCTCTTCCCGCTTAGCGGCATCGTCGACGTCCACTACGTACGTCGACGTAAGGGGCTGCTTGTCGTCGTTGACTGCATGTGCAACTTATAATTCACGACAAACGATGTAATTGATTTGAAGTGCGCATATGCTTTCTTAAGGTTTTCCAAGGCAAATGGTAAGGTTAATTCATGGTCCTCCAATCCATGTTGTTCGACCGATTTAAGCTCGGCCTCTGCGGCCGTACAAGCAGTTTGAAAGCTTCTTTGGGTATCCATCCATAAGGAATGGAGTTCATCTTCATCCATGATTATTATATTATAATAATTATAACGAGAAGAGACTCAAGAGAGTAGTCTTGGATTAGAGAATTAGATGTTGGATGCATGGTTTGATATTTACAGGACAAATATATGTGTTTTGTTGACTCAGAATAGCATAGAGCTTTTGAAATAGACATGCTATTTCTGGACATGCAACTATCCAAACAGATAAAATTTTCAGAATAGTTACCTTTGGCTCAATATAGCAAATATTCTAGAACAGAGATGTTATTTCGACACACAGCAATATATCCAAATACAAAATAGAATAATATTGGAGCTTGGGGTTGGCAATCCAAACTAGGGAGCTTAGAGCTCCATTTCTTTAAAAGCTCTCGTAACTAATTCAATCATTAAATAGCTAATTAATGAATTTTTGTTATTAATTCATTTCAAAAATGTCTTAACCGTCTCCCTTACACGTCCTCACTACAAGACAAAAGTTTTCTTAACAATCCCTCCTAACTACCATTAGCAGAACTAATTTTCATTCTTGAGAATGGAAATTAACGTTGCGCGTCCAAGTCTTTATATAAATTATACAATGTTTTAATAGTTGTGCGTCCAAGTCTTTATATTACATAAAAACTGCATATTTTAATTAAATTTTGCTACAATTTTACTATAATTTAATTGCAATTTGTTGTAACTTTGCTATAACTTGCTACATTTTTACTCCAATTTAGCAGTAATTTGCTGTAAATTAACACTTCACGCGTCCAAGTCTTTATATAAGTCATACGAAGTCTTAATAATCGTGTGTTCAAGTCTTTATATCAGATAAAAACTATGTATTTGAATTCAAGTTTGCTGCAATTTGACTGTAATGTTTTTTGCAGCAGTTTTAAATATAAAAACTTGATTTTTATAATATAAATACTTGATTGTTATAATATAGAGACTTGCTTGTACTAACATAAAGACTTGAATGTTTCAATTTTGCAGTAGTTTTATTACATTTATAAATAAAAAGACTTGTCCGTTGTAATATGAAGACTTGATTGTCATAATATAGAGACTTGTTTGTTCTAATATAAAAACTTGAATGTTTCTATTTTGCAGCATTTATAAATATAATAACTTGTCTGTTGTAATATAAAGACTTAGTTTTCATAATATACATACTCGATTGTTCTAATATACATACTCGGCTCGTCGTGCTCTAATCGCATTTGGCGGAGGTTAGAGGAAGACGAGGAAAATATAGAAATAATGGAGAAGATCAAAATGATGCATAAAGATAGGATAATGGAGAAGATCAAACGGATTTAGCGACTCGTCATGCTCTACAACAACAACAACAACAACAACGTCTTTTTTTAATTTCCAAAATTTCATTTCAATTTTGCAATTAAGAAACAATTCAATGATCATTTACACTGAAGAGTAATTAAGAAACAATTCAATTCAATTAAGAAGCAAAGGAGGGGTCTCCAAACAGATTTGTTCATCGATAATTGAGATGACATTGGGAGCAAATTGGTAGATGTTATGTTGGAGCACCGAAATTGAAAATTAGGTTTTATTTTCATTTGGCAAAGCATCAGAAATGTCAGCGAATTCATCACTGTCAGAGATAGATTATCCTTCACTTTGTACATCAGAGAGAAAATTAGAATGTCAGGAATATGCTTCTGTTGTCCAGTTACTAGAATGAAATTGTGAGCATATTACGATGGATGTTGTATCAGAGGCTTCGGTAAGCAGCAGCCCTGGTAAATGCAGTCAAAGCATCGGCTCTGAGGCTAAATGATTCCTCTTTGGAGCGTCGTAGTTTCATACATCAAGTTTTTCGTTTGGTTGGTAGAATCCACGCCAAACAATAAAAAAGAGGTTTGGAGCATCGACTCTTCTAGCTTCACCAGCGATATCATTATGATATGCGGGGGCGTGTAAGGGGGACAGAAAGATGGGAGACGATAGATTTACTCTTTTTGCAATTCACAAAATAGAAAAATAAAGAAGACTTGAACTGTATATTAAGTATCTTGGATGAAGAATGACCCAAATTTATAAGCCTAATTTTGCTGATTTCAAATAATATTTTGTTGGTTGCTATAATATATCATCTTAATTTCTGGATTGCCTTGTGTGCTGAGTTGAAAATTAATGTCTGCATTTACTTTTGCAATAAATCATGTTTATTTAAGGTAATAATTCCTTCTATATATCTTTCTTTTTTACGTAGTTCAACTTTTCGGTGCTTCAAATGAGCCCATTTGATTACGTTTCAAATAAAAGAGACTTGTTGTTTGAAGTATATAAAGACTAAAGTGTTGGGTTCAATTTTATATTTTTAATTAACAAATAAATAAAAAACCGCAAGTCTAACATAGAAAATGATGTGCCTTGCTTTTCTACAAATTGACACAACTTCAAATCTAACAAGAAAAGTTTGAAATAATAAAAACTTGCATGTTCTAAATTCAGCTAAAATCATTTATGAACAATTTAACATTGAGAGATTTGACCCCATCTTTACTCGAAAGAAAATTACCAATTCTATTTTTTTTTCCTTCCAAAGCTTCAACCTTCACGTTCAGATCGCAAAAACGATAGTTATTGTCAGACAGAGCGGACCTAGGAGCGCAATCCCATATCGATTTATGTTTAATTTTCATTTTTATGGAAAATCGGATTTATATCCATGAAATTTTATTTTTTCAATAGTTTCTTATCCAGAATTTAAATTTTAACATTATGTCAGTACTCCTTTCCACAAAATATGTTGCCTTGAGGATGGTATTGACTGCTGAACTGCTCAATATAACTCAAATTTTTATTTCCTAATTGCAATTTATTTCTGTAATGTCTAACTGGAATTTAACTGAAAAGAGGAAACAAAGAAAAAAAAATTAACTGCAACTTACTTCCGAATTCCAGACTGCAACACAGATATTTCTGTAATGCTTACTGCTATCCGCATCACAAAAGAAATATGAAAACGAAACAAGATCCAAGTAACTTGTTAAGTTTCAGTCAAGTTTTTTACTTTAGAATTTAGATGAAGCTTCAAAGACGAATAAATTAGCAAAACTCTCAGTTAATTAATTTTTTTTGTATCTGTCAAGTGTCTTTGCGCCATAAACTGTACCAGTACTGTACCAATTAATTTTGTCTGTTTGCTTGCTTCTGGTATGTTCTTAATTTCTTATAACATCAGCCTCAGTAAAAAATTATACCAGTTGACCAATTATCACAAAAGAATGAAACAGAACAAAAAAAAGAACTATATAAAGCGCGCTGCTTGATTTTTCAAGTTCTATATTTCCTGGATTAGTAGTTTGACTCTGATATTTCTCACGCACATCTTGACATTTGAATGCTCAAATTTCCAGAGAAGCTTTATAATCATTATAAAATTACTATTTAATTTGTACGTCGACGCTTTTGCAGTAAGACTGGTTAAGATTTGACAAAAATAAAATCGAACAGTAAGATCAAAGGAGGACGACCACCACACTTACTGGAAGAAATAAGAAAGCAAGATTGAAGCAATCAACTCAACAAAAAGATAACACAACAGTCACTCTCTAGACAGGTACCTCGTATGAACAAAAACCAAGATACCAAGAAACAAGAAACAGAACCAGTGTTTTGTGCCAGGCTTTCATTGAACTTTTACAAGAAGGACAAAGAACCAGCTTGATTCACAATTTCATCCTAATTCCTAAGGTTCCAAATCGATGACCTCGGTTGGTGGGTGCACGGGGGCTGAAACCGTAGTAGTACCCTGAGGTGTAGAGCTTCCCTTCTCTGAACTGTTGTGCTCCGCTCCTCTGCCACGCAGTTTCTGTTGCCCCGCCTTACCCACCGATGAAGCCGCAGTGTTGGGCTGCTGAGTTCCACCGACAGTATTCCCCCTCTGGCCTTGTGGTACATTCTTCGTCTCCTCTGGCGTCAGATATGGCAGGTGAAGCCTCTGTTCGCGGAGGCGTGTTTCCAGATCAATGGCATTACGAGTTGCAATATCAAGGCCTCTTTTTAATTTTTCCATCTGTTGGAAGATCACCTCCTGTTGGCGTTGAATGTTCTCCACGGCACTGTGAACCGGCATGTCATAGGCGCCGATCGAGTAGGACGGTTGAATCTCTTCCTCCATGTCCCTTATTGCTTGTGCCATCTTTTCGTAGGAGTTTCTTAAGTCTTCTGACATGATTGATCAGTCGAGGAAAGTAGTGGGGAAGAAGGTGCTTTGGGTTTCCAGGTTCTGTGGCAGGATGGCTTTGTGTTTATTTATACCGTAACATGAAACAGGGTTAAGGCCTAGGTTCAGTTGATTTCTGGCACTTTTAACCCGGACCCACTGCGCAGAGTAAGGTGAGAAGCTGTTTTAATTACAATTAATGTATTTTTTTTCTATGGCAATTGGGTTTCTTAAACTTTGTTACCTCTGTAGGGGCAAAACGAATTCAATAATTGGAGGCTAATTCGCCCTATTTTACTTTTCATAATATATAGATGTGATTATGTGAGTGTACAGAGAGTGGCTAGATGCTTGCACAACCATCATAATATTACTCTTTAAGTGTATATATATAATATATAGTATTATTTGCTTCTGATTTCACATGTTAGTTATGAAAAATTTGCATGAAATTTATGATTTTTTTATGAAGAATAAAATGATATTTAAATTATATAAAATTGAAAACATAACTAGTTACAACCTCAAGAATGTTCATAAAATTTCTTATTTTTAAAAGCTTTTAAAAAGTTATTTAGAATTAATTATCAAGATAAGC